>CM047747.1:31468851-31508724 GCA_026225825.1 Pistacia integerrima | reverse complement strand
CAGTGATTTGCCTGCACAATTAATCCAAACATCAATGATATAATATTGTGTCACGTTAACTTTTTGAGTTAGTTTTTAGAGTAATATTATCTGAGTCATACCTACAATGTGGTCAATGAGGTCAAGTTAGAAAAATTGGATGGTGTGGGACCTTCAAAAGAGTTTCCCCTAAATTTCCTATAGAAAATTTGACAGGCTAGTCAACAAAATGATCAGAATGCTTAAATCCAGACAGAGCTAAAGAAAACTTTTGCCATTATCCACATATGACACATTTGAATATCATAAAAGTAGTTTTTCATATATTACAGTGTTGTAAGATTGGTCCAGTTCCCACTTCCCAATGAAATCACGTATTTTTCCTGTCAAAGAACAATCAAATGCCCACATGAAATTTAAAAAATACTCATTGTAAGCCAAATTTCAGGCACAATGTATGTTCAAGCATAGAAACAATAGAAAGTCGTAAACATGTACATAGGATCTTCCATACATGATTCGCATATTTCGAAGATTAGCAAATGTTGAGGGAACTTCCCCGCCCAATCCAGAACTATCCATGTTACCATTAAATTCACCAATAAAGAATTTCTTAATTTCATAAGACTGAATTTCTGGCGTGAAAATTACTGCTCTAATTAAAAAAATAAATAAAGAAAAATATATTAAACAAACAAGTAAGAACCTACATTTGCTCTAGTTTGACTAGGTTACCCAGTTCAGAAGGTAGTGTTCCAGAGAAATTGTTGGAACCTAGAGCCCTGCATGGAATATATCATCAGAACATAACTCTTTAGTGGTTATTAAGTTTTATTAATTCATACATTTGTAAGATAATTATTCACAATTTTCCCATTATCAACATGTTTTTCAAGCAAAATTTATGGATGAATGTAATTGCAAGTTATGTATAAGCACAATGACTTCAACTGTGATTTTGAGTTTTCATAAACATAGTATGCAACACATTGAATCTGTCATATGACAATCTTAAGACTTCCATTGTTTTTTTAGTATCTTAAATAGTGTTTACGATAATCGGTTTCAGAATAAAAACAATATGATCATCATACAGTCATCTCACTAAAAACTATAAGCCATTGATGTAGGATAGAATTAAAAATGGAAAAATGTGAGCAAGAAATAGATAGAATTAAAGAAAAATTTGAAACAAGGAGAAACTAAACAGGAAACAATTTATTCATCATATTGTTTCTTTCATCAATCTGCGTACCAAAGATAAGACAACAAGCCTATTTATAATGGCCTAAACAAAACAAAATGCTAGAAATCTACCTATAATAAGTCATTCAAATTGTATTCAAAGTGGAAAAACTAATATGTAATATCTAAATCTAACTTAAAAAGTAATGTCTCCAAGTTCCCAAAATAAAATCTTTCCTTAAGTAACAATGTTATTTCTATTCTTGATTCAGCATAAACCACTCTAAGCAATGGCAT
Source organism: Pistacia integerrima (assembly GCA_026225825.1). Taxonomy (NCBI): domain Eukaryota; kingdom Viridiplantae; phylum Streptophyta; class Magnoliopsida; order Sapindales; family Anacardiaceae; genus Pistacia; species Pistacia integerrima. Next base: position 31,507,263 of record CM047747.1, on the reverse strand, counting down.
AGAATAAAAGAGAAAAAATCAAAGAAAAAGAAGAAAGTTTGCCAATCTTACAGATAAGTTGAGTTCTTAAGGCTCCAATCTTACAGAAAAGTTAAGTTCTTAAGGTTTCCAAGCTCCTTTGGGGGAGGCTTAGAAAGGACACTTTGGCCAACCTCTCTAGCACACAAAAGACAAAATTATAACAAAATCAAAACTCATATACCAAAAATAATCATACATAATCTAAACTAGGCTTTCAATCATAAGAAAATATTGTTCAATACTTACAAATACTTCAATTGAGATAAATTTCCAATAAATGCAGGCAAGGGATCAGTGAAGTAATTTCGTTTGATTCTACTACAATGTTAAACAGAAAAACGAAATCAAATCTAATATAATGTCCATTAAGTAGAAACGATAAAGGTCAAATTTGACTTATACAAATCAAACACAGGGAAATGAATGGGAAAATCCATACAAATTTGTCAGAAATTGCAGAGCCACTAGTTCTTCTGGAATCGCTCCTTTTATGTCCATAGCAAATACACTCCTGCCAAAAAATAAAGACAAGTTTCAATCATATCTCCTCAAATTTGACCTGATTGCAGATGCAAACTCTCTTGGCTTAAGAAAAATACACACTTGAAGGGTAAATTTAATACACAACTTTAGGGAAAGTTTTAACCAAAAGTTAAGATCCATCTAAAGTAACAGAAATAATATACACAATATAGCATAAACAATTCAATAAAAAGTTATGAATAACTCAAAAATCAATGCTAATAAAACAAAATTAACCGAAAACCCATTCTCAATCTAAGTGAATATAATCTGTCTATACTTAAACAAAACTTGAAAAATATGAAAATTTCCCTAAATTTGGTAGAGAGAAAAAGAGATTACAGCTCAGTGATGTGCCAAGTTGAGCCATTTTCAAAGGAGCAGTCACATTTGGTAGCAGGATTATAGTCCTCCAAGCTAGCTGCATTTATAGCGGCTCCACTGCAGGGCTCTGCACTTATGTTCCACCATCTTGGGTCTGCTTGTACATCCCATCGTTGAAATGTTGAGTTCAATGCCCTCACTGCTCACCACAACAAACCAGCCAATGCAAATTTCCATAACAAGCTTATAGAAATCACAGATTTTCATAAAATCAATCATCATTGAGGCCATGGGTATATAAGGAAGCATTCAGATTACTTAGAATTGAGAATTTACCATTTCGGTTTATCATAGTTGAAGTAAAAGGTTAATAACAATAATCCCACTTAGTTATATTTAAATAATAAAAATCCCACTTAGTTATATTTAAATAATAAAAATCCCCCTAAGAGTTATAGTAATACCAAAATTCTCTTGTGGTTAAGTTTTTTGGATAAAAAAACGATAGAGGATAATTACGAAAATATTTGTTAATCATCGTACTATAAACTTTAACGGCATATTAACGGTTCATAACAGTAAAAATTCATATTATTTCTGAAATTTTGTTATTTTATTAAACCTTCAGGGGTAAAGAAAAACCCAAGTAAGATTTTATTTTATTTTTGAATAATAATTATTAGAGTCATTTTCCAACCTTCCCAAAGGTTTGAGTTTTAGTCAGTCACACCCCTGTTTGTTTAAAATATTACTCTACATATCCCCTCACATCTCCAAATATATCTCGGACCTCCCTTTAGAAAGTTAGAGCCTATTGTTAGCAGAATTTTTTAACAAGGAAGACTAAATTTCATAATCACCCTTGAGTATACACAACTTAATTGATACCAACAAACACTGTACACCTAGACCTGGCAAATAGGCAGGTACAGGCCAGGTAAAAAATGGGTACGGGTCAAACGGGTAATGAAATATAAAACCCATACTTGGTCATGCGGGTACGAGTGGACCCGCGGGTCACCCATTTTCCTCAAATCTGCCATTGCTTCTGGTAATTTTCATGCACAACATTATCAATTTCAACAAACATACTAAACAACTAAACCCAGTACAATTTCATCATATACATTTAATAAACATACTAAACAAACTTCATATGGATTACTTCAACATAGGATTCTCACATCACAAATGACAAACCCCAATAAAATATAAATAAATCTCTTTAAAAAAAGGGTCTACCAGTTTTATCAAAATGCTTCCCTGCCAGTTTTATCAATTAGTAATATCCTTGCCAATTTTATCAGTTAGAAATATCCCTGCCAGGTTTATCAGTTAGTAATATCCCCGCCAGTTTTGACAACAAACATTTGTGCTCACTTGGGAATTTCGTTGAACACATTGTAGACAAACCCTATTGACTCTTTCAAGCCTTTTTATAGATTTAAAAGTACACATATGTAATAAAGATACAAACCCTATTGACTCTTTGAAGCCTTTTTATAGATTTAAAAGTACACGTGTAATAAAGATACAACCAAGCAAGCACAGGACACAAGCAATTGACATAAAAGGACAAAGAGAAACAAGAGAAGGGATCATTTTCTTTTCCTATACATTTCTCCATTAGCTAATAGCTACTTCTAAAAGCAACAATTAACAATTCCAAATAAATTTCAATTGCAAAATATAAAACTACGGGCCAATGGACTTGTGTTGAGAGGCACAGCTAGATTGGAGTTCAGGGGATGATCGACGATGAGTGACACCGGTGATGGTGACAGACTGACAGTTAGACAGTGAGAGAGAGGAGAGGGCGTGCGACGGCGGTGGCTTAATATGAGAAATTGAGAAATGAAATGAGATCGAGGGTTACCCCTTTTAATTTAATTAATAAATATAATTAGAAAATCCGAAAAGAGGTGGGTGAATCCCCCCGGTGGTGCCAACGATGCTGCAAATCCACCCACCACAAAAATGAAATGTTTCATAAGCAGTTTTGATGGAATTTTCAACTTAATTATGCCCCTCTTTCTCCTGCACAGATTTTAAACAAAATAGAATATATTTTGCTAAATGGGGTTCACTTCAATCTGAAAGCTAGCTACTCATAAATTAATAAAGTTTAATATTTCTTAAACAATAATTAAAACAAATAATTAATTTGTAAAAGAAATAAAATAAAAAGAAAGGGAGAGAGAGAGTAACTTCATTAGGGTGAGTAATTTGAGCAGTGGAAAAAGAGAAAAAAATTAAAGAAAAAGAAGAAAGTTTGCCAATCTTACAGAAAGTTAAGTTCTTAAGGTTCCAATCTTACAGAAAAATTAAGTTCTTTAGGTTTCCAAGCTCCTTTGGGAGAGGCCCAGAAAGTACATTGTGGCCAACCTCTCTAGCACATCAAAGACTAAATTATAACAAATCAAAACTCATATACCAAAAATATTCATATATAATCTAAACTAGGTTTTCAATCATAAGGGTATTTTTGAATACTTACAAATACTTCAATTGAGGTAAATTTCCAATAAATGCAGGCAAGGGACCAGTGAAGTAATTTCACTTGATTCTACTGCAATGTTAAACTGAAACTAAATCAAATCTAATATAATGTCCATTAATTAGAAAACGATGAAGATCAAATTTGACTTATACAAATCAAATGCAGGGAAATGAATGGGAAAATCCACACAAGTTTGTCGAAAGTGCAAAGCCACCGCTTCTTTTGGAATCACTCCTTTTATGTCCAGAGCAAATACACTCGTGCAAAAAATAAAGACAAGTTTCAATCATATCTCCTCAAATTTGACCTAATTACAGATGCAATCTTTCTTGGCCTTGGAAAAATACACACTTAAAGGATAAATTGTATACGTACTTTAGGGTAAGTTTTAACCAAAAGTTAAGATCCATCTATAGCATCAAAAATAATCTACACAGCATAGCAAAAACAGTTCAACAAAAAATTATGAATAACTCAAAAATCAATACCAATAACATAAAATTAACCCAAAACGCATTCTCAATCTAAGTGAATATAATTTGTCTATACTTAAATAAAACCTGAAACAAGTTAACATGAAAATTTCCCTAAATTTGGTGGAGAGAAAAGGAGATTACAGCTCAATGATGTGGCAAGTTGAGCCATTTTGAAAGGAACAGTCACATTGGATAGCAGGATTATAGTCCTCCAAGCTAGTTGTCTTTATAGCGGCTCCACTGCAGGGCTATCCAATTATGTTCCACCATCTTGGGTCTACTTGTACATCCCATTGTTGAAATATCGAGTTCAATGCCCTCACTGCTCACCACAACAAACCAACCAATGCAAATTTCCATAACAGGCTTATAGAAATGCAAGCAAGCTTGCAAGTAATCACACATTTTTTATAAAATCAATGATCTTTGAGGCCATGGGTATATCAAGAGGCATTCAAATTACTTAGACTTGAGAATTCACCATCTGGATTTATCATAGTTGAAGTAAAAAGGTCCCAACGCCAATCTACATCACAGAAGGCTCAACTTCTAGTAGTTAATTTACTCCATTTATTCCTACAGGAGCATAAGCAAGAATACAATTTATAAAGCCATAGATAGATGGAAAATTATATAAAAAGAATTAAACAGATGAAAGATAGCAGCAACGGGAATATTCTTATTACAAAGGAAGTTTCTCTGAAGACTGCATGTTCAATTTGAGGACATTACTGATAATCACAAAGTTTTTGTGTATCTCAACCACCAACACCATGTAATCTACTCATTGGCCGAATGGAAATTCAAAAACTATTTTCTTTTCTTTTTAATAAGAAAAAATAGAATCCCAAATATTAAAACTGGGGTTGGGTTTCCCCCTTCCACTAGAGGATTCCCCAAGCCCTAGCCTAGCCCCACATTTTGCCATCCCTAACAACAAAAGCCATTATACTAGAACTTATAGACAGGGACAAAGATAGATTTACCCATAATGTTTAATTAGCCAAATCTAGAGATGATGTCGTCGAGGATGAAGAAAAAAAACAGTGATAATCGAACCCTAAATAGAAATTAAATCTGAAACTTTATTAGTATAAACTTATAGTGTACTTATTGTGCATATTCACAAGACAACTAAAACATAAATATATAACTCTGTACGGTGATGAAGGCTAAATTATAATAGTAAACACAAGATTATGAATCAAGCTAGAAGAATACTTTATTAACTGCACCATTTGCCTGAATCTCCATGAGTCCTACAGTATATGTTTAAAAAACAAATGAGGTTAATCAAGGTGAGTAGAAAATTAAGAAAACATTTAAGGTACCCAACAATCTTATTTGTTATTATAACAATCTCGAAAACTGTACAATCTAAAAATCAAATGAATTGAACCTGAAAAACGTGAAGCCAATTTGGAAAATCAATGCTTAATACATAGAAGTAAAATGTACAATTCCTCCTGTCAATTGATAGAATTAGGGTTCAAAATTAGGTTATTTCAATAGAAATCGAAGATTAATTTATGTGATTGAAAACCCACCTGCTTGACTTTCGTTTGATTCAAGTTTCTCCTGCATACATATAAAACAATAAAGTTAACAAAAGGAAGGAGAAACAAAGAATCATTAGTTCAAATATTTTTGAAATTCAGATCTAATGATGAAGATGAAGAGCAATAAATATATCATTAATATTTACCTACTAACTGATGAAGAAGAAGAGAGATTGATTAGTCATACCTAATTTTCTGTTGATTTGATAATCTTTCCGTCTAGTGTAATCCGCGGGATATGAGCAATCTTAGACCAATCTTCACTTGTTTCTTGTTTGCATCTTTCGCTCAGTTTAGGACAACCTCTAATTATAAGTTCTCTCAAAGCGATGAGACGATCCATATCCTTGGGTAAAGATGACAATTCTGGACAATTTACAACACGAAGAACTTGAAGTTTTTGCATTGACTCTGGTAGTGCGTTCAAGTTGGAACAATTTATAATATCCAACCTTTTCGAAGTGTTAGTGGAACACTGAATAAGCCATTGCGGGAATTCCACCAATTGTGGTAATTCTTCTATATAAAGACATCGAAAGTGAGGCCATGTGCTACTGAGTTCATCATGATTGTCTTGCTTATCCGATCCTATGCTCAAACCAATATTAAGCCTTTCACAACTTATCAAATGAAGATCTTCTAATGAGCTTAGGCTTCTCACACCATGTGGTAATGAGATAAGTCTTGGACATTCAGAAATCCTTAGACTTTGAAGAACTCTTAGATGACCAATATCTTCAAACAAATATTCTAAATTATTGCAATTGGAAATCCACAAATGTCGAAGAGAATTCAAGCAACCAATACCATGGTTTGGTAGATGCTTTTGTATAGTAGTTAACGCGAGACGTCTAAGACTAATTAAGTATTTTACATCTCTTGTTAACACTTTTAATTCCTTACAACCCAATAGTGATAGATATTGCAAATTTTGTAGCTTGTAAATGGAATTTGGGAGTTCTTTTATTTTAGGGTTGTATCCCAGATAAAGATATCTCAAATGCTTCAAATTACCAATTTTTTTAGGCACTACTTCAATATTTAAAGAAAATAAATTTAACATCCGCAAGAATTTACACTTTGAGACGATTAATTCCAAAAATGATTGGCTAATACCAGTACTTTCACCAGTAATTGGATAAAAACTAATGCTTCTCAGATGACCCAAGTTAGGTAAAATGTTTGGAACATCTATTATAGGTGCATCAACAAAATGAAATGATAAGTGTCGATGACTTCTTGTACAAATTTGGTTAGTGGATTTCACTATTAAGCACTCATTTCTCATCAATGATGTGGCAAGATCATGCATGAGATCATGAATTTTAAACGTGTACAAATTCTCATGAAGTTGTGCAATATCTTGGAAAAAAGATCTCGACATCAATTCTTTTATATATTGCATAACAATATTTTCCAAATCTTGATTTTCATTGTGGGATTGAAGAAGCCCATGGGCCATCCAAAACTGAACCAAATGAATACTAATAAATTCAATGTCTTTTGGAAAAATGGAACAATAAACAAAACATTGCTTTAAGTGAGGTGGCAAATGATTATAACTTATTCTTAGAGCATTTAAAATGTTATTTTCATTTTGATCCAACTTCCAAATCTCATTATCCCTCAAATTTTTCCAATCTTGTTCAGAAGTTGAGGAATAAAGTAAACTTCCTAACGCTCTTACTGCCAATGGAACACCTCCATATTTTTTTACAATTTCTATTCCAATTTCCATAAGGTTGGGATGTTGCTTTTCTTGCCCTTCTTTAAATGCATATTTAACAAACACTGACAAGCAGTCATCAAGAGAAAGACCTTCTAACTTGTATGTAGGTACATTGCCCAAAATTGAGGCAACACGATCACTACGTGTAGTTACGATAATTTTACTTCCACTAACACATTCTATCAATAAATTTCTTAATTCAACCCACAACCCATAATCTTCATTCCAAACATCATCCAAAACTAACAAATATTTTTCATGGCTTAAGATATCACGTAGAATTCTCTGCAACTGGTCTATATTCTCATGAATATTTTTTTGCCCAGTTGCAGATTCGATGATGTCAATTAATAGTTTTTTCAAAACAAACTCATCTGACACACATACCCATATTTTCAACTTAAAATATTCACCCACTATTTTATCATTATACACCAATTTGGCAAGTGCGGTTTTTCCTAGGCCTCCTATCCCAACAATAGGAATGATAGAAACATTTTCATGACCATCACTTGGACGTAATAGTAATTTCATAATCTTCTCTTTATCTTTATCCCTACCAATAACATCTGAAGCACGCACAAATGAGTGAGTTTCCCTCTCCCTCTCCCAACCTATAACATGATTGTTATCAACTTTCTCAGTGAGATTAAAATTATCCTTATCAACTGCTATTTTTGCTAACCTCTTTTTAACCTCCTTAATTTTATGCCACAACGTCAAATGGAAAGCAATTGGATTTGAGGATGAAAAAAAGTGGCGTACCTTTCTTATACTGCTTTGACTATTCACCACTTGCTTACGGAAATCTTTCACCTCAATCTCGTCTAAAACATATTCGGCATCGTAACAGATATCCTTAAGCTTTCCCAGCCAAACTTTGAGCTTCCCATTATGGATCTGTTTGTCCTCAGCATCTAAGAGAACAGCTTTGATTATGGTTAAGGTGTTAACAAGCTCTTGTGCATCTTTTTGGACACCCCATGCCAAGCCAATTTCATTGGAAGCAATGGAGAATAGCTTACCCAAGAGTTCCTCAGCAATAAGAGAGACGATTGTTTCTGCCATATCTTTGAAAGAAAAGAAAGTTGCAAGATTTTGTGTTTGTAAAGTAGTGAAGTTGAATTGTTGCATGAAATAATCATAAAGAGACCATGGCATATATATATTATCTTCTTCATTATTTAATTAATTATTGGACCATACGCCTCCAGAAGCAATTACATCATCACTTTGACCAAAGAAAGTTTCCGACACGTCAACTTGCAAGCTTGCTTAGTTAGTTGTATTAAACCAATTGGAATCGAACATGTATGCATAGATCAGGCAAGAGACACCTGGCAGTAATCAAATAGCTAACCCGATTGTAATTGAAAATGCAACTTGGCCATCTCGGGCTCCACGCTTGACTGTTGCTCATTTTCTCACCTTTGCATTTACGAGATGACTCTTCCACCGCTGATGCGTTTTGTGATGATGATCATCATCATCATCTTGGGATTAATGAATGAAATTCATCTTTTTAATTGCCTTAATTAATAATTAATTGTATTTACTAGAGATAAGAGAAAAGGTTGTACTATATTGTTGGTTCCATCGCAAGATCTTGATGGAGTTCTAATTTAATTTTTTAAGGGGTCTTAATTTAAGATCAACCACGATCATCTTCAAAGAATTTTTTATATGACTCAAATTCTTTATTATAAAGAGTTTATTCATTAAAACAAGAGATCAACAGACTTTTTATCTTTAAAATATAAATTAGAGAGTGAGTTTGACTCTTTACATTTAAAAAGTTAAATTTTACTCTCTATCATAATTTTAACTAATAAACTACAAGTTATTATGTATTTTATTTATTAATTATCTCTTTTAATAAGTCTTTTTTTTTAAAATAAAGAATATTTTTATTAAATTTAAAAAGTTTAATAAATTTAAATAAAAATTATATTTTTTATATTTAAAAATTAATAAAAATATTTTTTATTTATATAAAAAATACTCTATCAAATAAAGAGTACTACTAAAGATGCTAAAATCCATTTAATTTAGGTGCTGTATAATTGACATTAAGCCGGTTCAAATACAGGCGCTTTAAAGTTGAGTACGACTGCCCATTTAACCCCTTGCTATAAGACAAATGTTTTGTATTATGCGGTCACCTAATCATTAAACAATTCAATGATAAATAATAAGTGTAAATAAATTAGAAAGGGTGCCGGCTTGTTGACCTTGTCACCGATGACCACATTATCAACTGCTTCCAATTAAGTATTATATTTTGGTATTAATAAGAAGAGTAAAAAATCACTCATTGTTGGAACCTAAAGCCGCGCATGACTGAAGAATATAACTCTTTAGAGGGCGTTACTTTTTCATAATTCATACATTTGTAAGATAAGTAATCATAATTTTCCCACGATCAACATGTTTTTCAAGCAGAATTTATGGATGAATGTAATTGCAGGTTATTTACAAGCACAATGGCTTCAATTGTGATTCTGAGTTTTCCTAAATATAGTATATTGAAACCGATTGAATCATATGACATTTCTTGTTTATTTATCTCAAGACTTCCATTTTTTTTTTTCTAGGTTAATGGGTGTTTACAATAATCAATTTCAGAATAAAAACATTTTGATCATCATACAGACATCCCAAAAAAACTATACGCGATTGATGTAGGATAGTGGGAGAAGAAATAAAAACAGAGTAAATGAGAGTGAGAAATAGATAGGATGAGAGAACAATTTGAGATAATACTGTGAATTAATTTGGCTATGAATAAACTTGATTTATGAGAGAGAGTCTATGTGGGAAAAGATCATATATATTACAATATTATTGGTAAAATATACGGTATCATTCAATTAGTCAAAACTTCCGGCCTAATCCAATAATAACACTTTCAAGCCGAGTATGTCAATATGATAATAACCATGAAATTATAAAGTTAGAAAATGAATTAACAAATTGGAAAATTGAATAATATACCATTATAATTAATCACGTATTTATAGAGATATTATTAATTAAACTACAATATTTTCATGAAATAACAAGAAAGGGATACAATGTTTTAAATTGTTCAATTTAAGAACACTTTCAATATTTAAGTTAAGGTAGGTAATTAAGAGAGAAAGTATGTTAACAGATAAACTAACATCAATTTATTCATAGCATTATGGACATGCCTATATACATACATAAAACTTTATATCGACGATTTCCTTCAAAATTCTTAAATACAAATATTAAAGTATCTACCCTTTAACTTAAGTTTCTTATTTTGTGATATTACAGCAAATATCTAATATTCAAATCTCTTATTGGTATCATTTTCATCAATTTCAAATGAAGTTGATTTATCAAAAATTGTAGATATTTGTCTTCTAGAATTTACTAGGTAAATAGAAATCCAAATTAAAAAAAAAAAAAAAAATATTTTCTACAACAAAATATGGGGTCTTAAATTTTTGTCCTTAACTTTTTCAGGCCCCAACCTTTCGACAAGTGACAGTTTAGTCCCAAGAGCTAAAAGGCGTAAATGCTTTTTGAATTCAATTGACAATTGAAGCATATATAGAAACTTGTACTGCCATATAATATCCTATATAGGTGGCCTTTAAGTGAATTTAGACTTTACGGTCCTGTTGGACATAAAGAGTCTTTTACTAATCATCATACATATCAATGGTTAAATCTAACAAAGATTTCTTAAGATAAAAACCTTATTTTCTAACAAAGATAAAAACTTATTTTCTAAATTACCAGTTTTGTAATTACAGTTTGTTTTGATTTTTCGTGGCTTACCCATTTGTGGATAGCCCAAATGATTAAGGTGAATTGGGGATAGTGTAGATAGACGTACGATCTTAGATTCGATTCTCTATTTAAACATCTGCGATTTAAGTGGGTGAACCGTGGTAATAGATTGCTGCGCTAGTCTTCTCTGAAGATTAATCGAGGTATGCGTAAGTTGACTTGAACACTTTCGTTACAAAAATATATATATATATATATATATATATATATATATATATACCTATTTGTCCTGACTTAACCTTCTAACTTGTTACGATTAAACACTAGCCCATTTCACCCAACATACGCCTTGTATGACAGTCAAAATTAAAAGACTTTTCTAAACTAAACCCAATTCCAAGTTGTAGGCTAGCTTGTAGCCCATAGTTTACATCAAAGCCTTAGAATAATGTATGCTAAAATGGAAAGGGTACAATTACCGAAGGTAGTACACCGAATGATTTGACAAAATCCTGACTGCCGACCATCGATTAATATTAAGTTAAAATTAATCAACGGTCAGGATTTTGTCACGCCATTAGATACATGAATTCGGTATACTACTTCAGTGACTATAGCATTACTCATGCTAAAAAGTGATTTTTGTAGTTGTTGGCTGCTACTTTTAGCCCTTGCTTATATATAATAAACCCCTAAAGTGCTTTTTTTGCATGTATTTGTTTATGTATCTCTGAAAGTTGGAAACCGCTTTTTCTCCTCACAAACGGAAAATCAGTTTGCACCGGCACTAGGTCTCGACATCAATTTGCATTGCAGAAGGCTCAACTTCCAATAGATAATTTACTCCCTTCATTCCTACGGAGCATAAGCAACAATGCAATTTATAAAGCCAAAGAGAGAGAGAGGGAATATTATAGAAAAATAATTAAACATAAAAAAGAATGTAACTTATAGCGTGGAGCATTCTTATTACATGGGAAACTTCTTTGAAGACAGTTCCATCCATGAATATTTACTAGCAATCACAGAGAAGTTGTTTTGCATCTCAACTGCCAACACCCTGTAATCTACTCATTGCTGGCTGGATTTTTTTTTTTTTCTTTTTAATAAGGGAAGGTTAGAATCCCAGATATCAAAACATGGTGGCACATTGTTAGATTATGAAACTAGTAAAGGATGAAATAGTTCTTTCATAAAACATAAGGTGAGAAAAATGTATTAATTTTGTAGGGCCTACATATATTATTTTACAATTATAATAAATTTATGTTAGATAAAAAATTAAGTTTCAATAAAAAAAAAAGTTTAACAACATGCAAGGAATGAGTAGAGAATAAATTAAAATATAATTTGAAATTTTAACAAATCTAACCCCAAACCAACAGAAATTAATGGCCACCTGCAATGGTGTAGCTAGCTTTTTAATTCAGAAAAATAAACTCACTTATATTTTGATAAGTGAATAAAATAAAAATAAAAAAACTAACATATATCACTATCACTGCCATAAAGGAAATTTTCGATACTTTTTAAAAGATAATGAATATCGATTGTTAACTGAATTAAATGATTTTTCCAAGGTAAATGAACGTTGTCCAATTTCTAAATATTAATACTTAAAAGCTAAGAAAAACATAATAAAGATCCCAAATCAGGAATTATATGCTTGAATTATAGAGATTGGAACTTTTATACATCTATATCCAAACCTTACAACATGCATATACAATACAACATTTCATGCCACAAAAATCACATCCTAAATTACAAAATATTACAAAAATTCTATCGATCACTGTAATCTTACCATGTGTAGTAGCAAATTCTCGAAATTATACATATTGCTCATACTTCCCATATTCCAGAAATTCCAAAAGACATTCCGAATAAGCAGTTGCGGACAAGATATTACAAGAACAAGAAATATAGTGAACTTTTTTCTCTTTACATCCAGTACGATGGCCATCAAATTCATCATCTAATGTTATTGGCATACGAGGATAACTTCACAACATTAAAAGTCCTACCATAGCTTGGAGGATAACAATCAATAAGTTAACCAGTTACATGCATTTTAGTGAGCAGAAGTAGCAGTATTATACACTCAGTTTCAGCGAGCGAATAAATTTCTCAACTCCCCATTTCTATCATGTCACTGAACCGAGCGACATTTACTAGAGAGAGCAACGGATCAACTCCAGGGCTATCATCATTGCATTTTTACATTGGCTCTTCTTTCTGCTGTAACTTCTTGTAGAAGAGGATGTAACAATATCTTTGTTCAAAAGGCTATTTGTTGTGTCCTTAAAAACCCCAATCGGTCAAACAACTTGGCTTTGAAGTAACAGTTTCCACTTCAATCTCTCCAGCAAGCATGTCAATAATGCGTGACATTAGTGGCCGCAACATTGGTGATGCTTGACTGCACAATAGGCAACTCCAATTATTTGTAGAGCTTTGATTTCATTGAACTCTGCTAAATTGGGATCCATCAGCCCCAAACTTCGGTTATTTTCATGAAAACTCCAGGCCAAGAAATATAATATAGACCATTCAAGAAGCGTAAGTTTTTGCATTAAGGTACATTGGAGAAAGAAAACAAAACAAGTAAAAATTCAAGTTTATTCTCTTCACCCATTCAAGAAGATAAATTTTTTTCCCCATCCAAGCTAGAATCAGAGTTTGCTCTTCCACTCATAATCTCCAAAGCAACAACACCAAAACTGAATACATCAGCCATTTTTGTCAAGTGTCCATGCATTGCGTACTCCAGTGCTAGATAGCCACTGCAAGAAAATGAAGGGTTTCTCAAGGTTAAAATCCAAAAATAAAGTTTGGATATACAGATTGCTCTCACGGTCATTCTTATCAATACTTGTATGTTGAGTGTTTGAAATACTCGCAACAAAATTTACTAGATATTTTAAAATACTCAGTGGCACCTTCTAAAATGGAGTATGAAAGAAGAACGGTAGTCAAGGAATAATTGAAGCAGCTTACCTGGTCCCTGCAACTCTGGTGCTGATGTGAGTTTTAGAGTCATCAAACAGCTTTGCCAATCCGAAATCTGATATCTTCCAACAGAGTTTTGCATCAAATAAAATATTACTTGTTTTGAAATCTAGATGTATGATCTTTGGCCTAGAATACTCATGAAGATATGCTAGAACTCTTGCAGTTCCCAAGCATATTTTGAACCAGGCAGGCCAATCAAGATGCCTATCCCGTCTTCCTGTATAAACATAGCTGCAATCATTAAGATCTTCCAAGAGTTATTAACGTTGATAATTGAGGAATCACCAACAATTTATCTCCATAAATGACTTGGAGCTTATTAAAATAATGTCAATCAGCTCTTTGGAAATCCTTTCCCTACTCTTGTACTAAATGCATTTTACAGAGCAGTGCAAATATTTCTCTTTATATATGCAAACGTTTGAAAGTCATCACAAATGTATTTTGTACTGCAAAATTTATTGTTTATAACTGGTAGTAAATCATAGGAGAGGAATCACATGCACTGACTTGGAGTTGCTTGCAAGAAAAGCAAAGTAGAAAATTTTAAACTAAGATTGATCATCAATTAGCATCTTCATACCAAACAATTCTTGATCAAGACTTATGTTTTAAAGATACTCATAAACAAGGAGGAGCCTAGTTCCCTCGATGCAGCAACCATCTAATTTCATAAGATTGTGATGTTGCACTGCAATTATGGTAGCAATCTCGTTAACAAACTTATTTTTCCCTTGGTGGGATCCTAGTGAAAGTTGCTTCATAGCTATTACCCTTCCATCAGAAAGTGTACCCTTTAGCACCAGATTTATTAACATAAATGATAGCTGCTACATCCTTGGTGAGTATCCAAAAGCTAAAATTCACCTATTTTTCCTGTTATACAACATTTCAAACCAAGTTCCCAGTGTACCATTTATCGTTTGTAACTTGTAAATGTAAGATATAAAAGTTACCTTTTACACAGGTCCAAATCCTCCCTGGCCAAGCTTATTTGGACGGTCAAAGTCTTCTGTTGTAGATCTCAACTCAGCATAACTGAAAATTTTTAGTTTAGGTCCTATTCCAATTAGCACTGCATATTGAAGCAAGATAAAAGAATACATAACATTGAGGATTTACATGACAAGATGAATTACAGAAGAAGCTTTGCCTATTTCATGGAATATGATATTCCTAGTTTGAAATTAGATATCAGAAGCCCATAATTTGTATCTGTTGTAAGGATGAGATATTATAAATCTGTTATTTATGTTTCTTCAGTGCACCGAAACAAAATTCACATTTATCCCACACCTATATTCTGGAATGCTGAAGTGAAATGCAAATTCATTGATTTTCAAAAACAAACTTGGTTTCAGAGATTTTACAACTTCTATTTTCTAAAAAATCTCTTTGGCACTCTTACCTTTTGCATCATCATTATCTCACATCCTCATGTGAAGAATTAAAAATATCAGTATCAAACCCAAACTTCCAAGAGCTACAACAATACCAAAAATCAGACCACTCTTCTTCTTCATTCGTTCAATACCAACAGTTGGTGTGAAATATGGGTAGGAAAATTCAGTATGTCTATCAGAAAGCATTTAAGCACAGTCATTGTAACTCATCTTATACAAAGATTCAAAAGAATCTCATAGTTTACCTGGAATGACACTTAAGAGCTGAAATTAATGGCCCATAGATACCTCGGTCAGGTATGCAACGGGTCCCTTTACTAGCCCAAAATAGGTGAATTTATAGATAGTTCTCAAACACATTAGCATTAAATTTCTTCCCGCTTCCCTTGATATGTCAAAATCTTTTAACTGGAGAGTTCCCTACAGGATCAATTAGGAAAGAAAAAATATGAAATTGTAATAGTCAGAATTATAATAAGGGTATGAACCAAAACTTTCCAGTGAATGTTTACCTGAATATAGATATCAAAAACACGCCTTCCCAGGCTCATCCACTTTTGTGAGTCTTGATCAGCAAAAACTGTCTCAAACAAACTTACATGTGAAGTCCATTCTCCAGACTAAGTCCATAGAATCTAAGTAATCCCGAGGATTGCCTTGAAGACTGATAAAGCTTCGGGCCTGCAGTGCCAGTCACTTACGAGCCAGTATTTTGAACATTGAGTGTTAAATTGTCCATCAGAAAACAAACCCGCATCACTAAATGCCAATTTTTCGGTATCAAGTACAATACAAGAAGCTCCACAAGATCATAGCTATCGGCCTCACACACTATAATATCAACTTTCATTTCTTCACCACCACACTTGATTGCAAAACTTGAATCTGCAGTTGCAAAAATACACTATGCTATCAATTTGGTCCAGTTACCCCAACCGGAGCTGAACTAACAAACAATTAATAAAGCCACCATAGCATCTATATTTAAGCAAAATAATGCAGGGAGAAAGGTAAATTGGTAGTACACTAAATTTCAGAAAAATAATTATACATCAGAAAGAAAGACGCTTACAGCACAGAGCATTCTTATTGCAGGGTAAGTTTCTTTGCAGACAGTACAATCCTGGGAGAATATTGGCAAGCACAGAGAACATTACCACTTATCGTTGTTAAAGCAGCATATTCCCTTGCCGAGGTTTTATATTTCTAGTAATTTTTTTCTTTAAGTGAGAGCCTTTTTTCAAAAATAAAATCTAATACCTTATTTAGCAAAAATGAAACTATAACTAACTTGATGTTTGAGCTTCCAAATGTGAAATTGTTGGCCACTAGATTCCTGTTCAATTCAATGCAAAGATAAATTATACTTCAACGTTTGAAGTATTCTAACTAGAGATGTATTATATTAAAATCATAGCATGACAAATAATCAACTATGTTAGAAAGACATCACAAGTGAGCTGTCACTTTATTGTGCGCCAAATGGTTATTCCAAGTGACATTTGTTTGAACATCAGAAATTCAAGCACATCAAGGCAATTAGTCGGGCGCTGTTAAGTATTTCTAATGATTGTTACATGATAAGAGAAAACTGAGTCACTAAAGTGCTAAGTGTTGGCCATGAAAATGAATACTCAACAATTTCTCATACTGCCATCTGGTTCTCTTGAATTGGCATGATTGTCGTAAATTTTATTATTATTGATTAATTCATTCAATCATGTAAAACATTATAATCTATTAACAAAAGAAGGAAAGAGGATTATTGAGCTCCACAATGCCTAAGGTCCAAAGCAATGTTTGATTTTTAGAAAATGAAGATGGAAAACAAAGTTATTATGGTTCAAGAGACATACAGTTGTTTTGAACCAGTAGTCACCCACGATGGAAAAGTTCCTAATAGATAATTGTAAGATAAATCTCTGCAGGAGTACATTAAGCACCAGTTAGAAGGAATCATATGCACCAACATACAAATCTAAAAAAGGAACAAATCACTCAAGATTTTCAATTGCTTTCATCAATTACTTGTCACAAAAAAGTGGTTACAACTAACTATAGTTAAGATTTTTGAATATTAAATGGGGTGGCCTATTTCCAAGATACATGTCAGGAGCACTATTCCCTTTTCATTCTTCTTCATTGTGCATGGAAAAATCTTTGTATGAAGATATTTATTAATCTATTAATGAAACATGTGTCACCAATACCTCTCCACTCTTCTAAATTGGAGCCTCTAAAACTTTCAAGGCAGATACAACAAAAATGGACATATAACATCCATCTAACTAGACAAGATATAATAGGGCATAATTCTCAAGATAACAGAAATTAAGGCTTACATGTTTTGAAGATATAGAGTATTTTGCTGAGGAAGGTTCCTGACAGGCTATTGTTTCCAAGAAACCTAGTGAGAGAAGCAAAAAACAAGTGAATGTACATTTAATGAAAGAACAAGGATCTGAGAAAATCTAAAATAAGAAACTAAAACTAACTTAAATACAAAGTACTCAAATCTAGAATCGATAGAGGTAGGCTTTCAATAAATTTACAAGTGAGTAAGAGAATCGACACTGAATAAAGCACTTGGGATCTGACGAATTAAGTTCTTGAAACTCAAATCCCTGCAGAAGTAGGAAAACAAGTATTTAAAAAAAAAAAGCACACACACATAAGCAATAAGAGACACACTCATAGCATTACAATACTAACTTAAATTGTCTGTAAACTTGGAGATGAGGGTTGTGTTGATGGGCAAGATGATCATTGCAAACTGAGCTTGAAGATCTTAACAAGAAGCGAAATTAAACAATAAGATATTCTTTCAAAATCTAACCCTTTGATTTTGAAAATGAAATAGAACGGCAGATTAAGAATATGGGTAATTTTGGAATTGACTATAATACATACTATAGATTAATTTTCTAATAAATTTAATTAATAATGGAGCTTATAAAAATATTTACCAGGGTTTAAATACCACCTCTCAATAAAGAAAATTTTCAAATTAACCCATATCAATCCAAATGGATCATGAAATTATCAGAAGAAACGGCGTTGTGAAGAAACATTCCATTGATCATGTTTTAAGAGGTATTTATGATTTTTACGTTTTGGCTTTAGGTTTAAGAATTAAGAATTAGATGCACAATTGATTTAGGTAAAAGCTGATTCTTATTCTTTAGCCTCTATCTACTTGGGCTTTTTGTAGTGATATCTATTTTTCCAATGGGCTAGTGGATTACAAGAATGCTAAATACACCCCATCTCTTTGGAAGTACACCTTTAAGGCTAATTTTGAGATAAGAGTTTACAAATGAGTACGTTTAAGAATAAGTTGGGGCATACTTAGTGATTCACTTCTGTTTTGAGTTCTACGTAAAAACTGGAAAGAATTAACTTGAAAAAAAAAAAATAGATATATTTGTTTAAAATTAACAGAAAAATACCCAGAAGAAAACCCTTTAAAAAAAGGAACAGTTTCTTCATATATAGATAACTAAGCTTAATCAGAAATCAAAATGTACTTTTGAGAATTATTTTTTGGTTACAAGCAAGAGTAAGAGAATGTACCTTTGATAGGATCAGTAGTGGCAATTTGAGCAATTGATTTTTGAAAGATGAAGAAAATGTAGAATAAATAAGTGAAAGATGAAGAAGAAGAAGAAGAAGATGAATCTGAGCAGTTGATAGCTGATTTTTGGGCATACTTGGTGATTCACTATATATGTAATTGCAAAATCTGAACAAATTTTTTTTGATGTAATAGCAACAAAATTTCTGAGGTTTTTGAAACAACAAAACGCCCTATACCATTGAAAGTTGTTAAAATTTATACTATTACGACTACGCGTTAATAAATATTTACTCCCTCCAACTGTTTATTATAACACTTACAACTTGATGTTAAGAATTTTTATTATTTAATTAAATCTCAGGAGATTAGTATTATTAACTTTTGACTATTATCACAATTTCACAAATAAATAAATAAATATTTCACTTAAAAAGTATACATTCTCTCCAATTAAAATATGCGTGATTTCATCTTTATAAGATTTATGTAATCAGAAATTAGGTTGAATTATTAAATTGAATACTCTTTCTTTTTTTTTTTTTTTTTCTCATTAAAAACCCGAGCCCAATTTGAGCATTAGCGCCAAAATCCATTAGACTAATTATTAGTCTTAGTCAACAACTAATTGATAATTAATAACATAATTTTCTATTTAACTAAATAACTACATGTTGACAACATGCTTGAAACCCTCCCTAAGTATAAAATACCAATCATTACCAGAAAAGAGAAAAAAAAAAATAAAGAAAAAGGAGAAAGTTTGCCAATCTTACAGAAAAGTTAAGTTCTTAAGATTTCCAAGCTCTTTTGGGAGAGGCCTGGAAAGCAGAAAGTACACTGTGGCCAACCTCTCTGGCACATGAAAAAAAAAGTTATAATCAAAACTCATGTGCCCAAAATAATCATATATAATCAAAACTAGGCTTTCAGTCATAAGGGTATTTTTCAATACTTACAAATACTTCAATTGAGATAAATTTTCAATAAATGCAGGCAACAAACCAATTAAGTAATTTCATTTGATTCTATTACAATGTTAAATAGAAAAACTAATATAATGTCTATTAATTAGAAACGATGAAGGTCAAATTTGACTTGTACAAATCAAACGTAGGGAAATGAATGGGAAAATCCATACAAATTTGTCATAAATTGCAAAGCCACTAGTTCTCCTAGAATCACTCCTCTTATGTCTAGTGCAAATACACTCCCCCAAAAAATAAAGACAAGTTTCAATCATGTCTCCTCAAATTTGATCTAATTACAAATGCAAACTCTCTTGGCTTAGGAAAAATACACACTTGAAGGATAAATTGCGTACACAACTCTAGGGAAAGTTTTAACCAAAAGTTAAAATCTATCTAAAGCATAAAAAATAATCTATCCAGTATAGCATAAACAATTCAATAAAAAGTTATGAATAACTCAAAAATCAATCCCCATACCACAAAATTAACCCAAAACCCATTCTCAATCTAAGTGAATATAATCTACCTACACTTAAACAAAACTTGAAAAATATGAAAATTTCCCTAAATTTGGTAGAGAGAAAAAGAGTTTACAGCTCAATGATGTGGCAAGTTGAGCCATTTTCAAAAGAACAGTCACATTTGATAGCAGGATTATAGTCCTCCAAGCTAGTTGCATTTATAGCGGCTCCACTGGAGGGCTCTCCACTTATGTTCCACCATCTTGGGTCTGCTTGTACATCCCATTGTTGAAATATTGAGTTCAATGTTCTCACTGCTCACCACAACAAACCAACTAATGCAAATTTCCATAACAAGCTTATAGAAATCACTGATTTTCATAAAATCAATGATCTTTGAGGCCATGGGTATATCAGAAAGCATTCAAATTACGTAGAATTGAGAATTCACCATCTGGGTTTATTATAATTGAAGTAAAAGGTTACTAACAATAATAAAAATCCCCCTAGAGTTATAGTAAATACCAAAATTCTCTTGTGGTTAAGTTTTTGGGTCAAAAAAACAATAGAAGATAATTAAGTAAATATTTATTAATCATCGTACTACAAACTTTAATGGCATAATAACGGTTCATAACAGTAAAAATATTCATTGCTGTGTTTGGTTTATTATTTTGGATAGGATTTTGGGGATAGTATTGGATAGTTGGATAGGGTTATGATTACGAGAATAGGATTTACAGAATATGGCTCCGTTTGGTTCACAATTGGGTGTTTTTGGGAAAAGTTTTCTGAAAAAAGTAAAAAAAAAGTTGAATTGGGCGGATATTACGATGTAAGATTTATAAATTAATAAAATACCCCCTATATTTGTTTATTTACAAAACACCCCCTATAATAAAATCTTAAAAGTTAACAAAAACACCCCCAACCCAATGTCAAATACCGACAGCCGGCCACCACCGCCGGAGGGTGGTCGCCTTCATCATTGGCATGCATGACCATTGGATCTTGCCGGCGTGCGCCGAGTATGGCCTTTCTTCAGACTACTACTTGTACTCGCCATATTTTTCAGCAATGATACTACCAACAAACGGTCGCGCTTGATGGTCAACAACGACACCGCTTTGTTGGCCGTCGTTATAAAGCTTACGGCCAAAGATCTGGTCGTCAACGGCCAGATCTTTGGCCTTAGATCTGGCCTTTTCCGGCCAGATCCATCGTGGATCTGATCGGAAAAGGCTAGATCGGCGCACTACCAGATTCAGCCGGTAGTGCGCCATCCTAACAGATTCTGACCATTTTCCGGCAGTGGTGGCCGGAATCTAGTAAATATGAATTACTGGGGTGTTTTTGTAATTTTTAAAAAAATATTTAGGGGTATTTAATTAAATTATCAAATTTAAGGGGTTTAAACAAAGTTGAATAATATTAGGAGTAGTATTCCCAAAAATTAAAGTTTTTGGGTATTTTACTGTTTAACTTTTTTGGGAATACTAAAAGTAGTATTCCCAATTGGCAACCAAACGGAGCCTATGTGTTTGGTAGAGTATTTTGACCTTGATATTTGTGTTGAATATTTGATTAATATATTTTTTTATAAGTGATTTATTAATATAATATTTTATTGCATTTTGTTAAAATAATGTATTATTATATATATAACTTATCAAGTTACATTTTAATAATACTAAATATTTTATTGGTAATTTTGTCACCCGTATATATTAAAAAACAAAAATTCATATTAATTTCAAGTACTAATCAAACTGTTTAAAACATCACATTAATACATATATGACAAAAGTACTAATTATACCTTTACAATCGCTATTACATATATACTCTATTAACAACTACGACATGGTTTACGATGGTGGGTGGTTCATGATAAATGTGTGACAGATCTGGTGGTATGGGGTGGTTCACGGTATGAAGAAAACTGGGAAAATGAAACACAAATGCAGTGAAGAAAACTGAGAAGATGACACACAAATGCAGAGAAGAAAAACTGACAAAATGAAATACAAATGAGAGAGAAGAAGAGCTGCAAACTTAACGGCCAGTAAAGAAAAAGCTAAGAAAAAGCTGAGAAAATTAAAGTTGCAAATTGTAAAAGTCAAAACTGTCAGGATCAAATTTTCAAAGTCCTATTGTCTGAAAAATAAGCCAAACGCTATTGCGAAAATCGGTTTCAGAATACAAATAAAAATAATAAGCCAAACAGGCAGCATATTATTTCTGAAATTTTGTTATTTTATTTAACCTTTGGTGGTAAAGAAAAACCCAAGTAAGATTTCATTTTATATTTGAATAATAATTATTAGGGTCATTTTCCAACCTTCCTTAAGGTTTGAGCTTTAGTCGGTCAAACCCCTGCTGGTTTAAAATATTATTCTACATATCCCCTCACATCTAAAAATATATCTCAGACCTCCCCTTAGAAAGTTAGAGCCATTTGTTAGCAGAAATTTTTAAGAAGGAAGACTAAATTTCATAATCACCCTTGAGTATACACAACTTAATTCATACCAACAAACACAGAAACACTCAATTGGGAATTTCGTTGAACACATTGTAGACAAACCCGATTGACTCCTTCAAGCTTTTTTATAGATTTAAAAGTACACATATGTAATAAAGATAAAACCAAGCAAGCCCGGGACACAAGCAATTGACATAAAAAGGACAAAGAGAAACAAGAGAACAGATCATTTCCTTTTCCTATACATTTCTCCATTAGCTAATAACTACTTCTAAAAGAGACAGTTAACAATTCCAAATAAATCTCAATTGCAAAATATAAAACTACCTGGATGGCTGGGCTTGAGTTGAGAGGAGGACCAGCTAGATCGGAGTTCAGGGGATGATCGACGATGAGTGACACCGGTGATGGTGACAGACTAACAGTCAGTGAAAGAAAGGAGAGTGTGTGCCACGGCAGCGACTTAATGTGAGAAATTGAGAATGAAATGAAATGAGATCGACGAATACCGGCGGGTGCATGTGAAGCTATTTCTTTCTTTGCGGGTACCCACGGGTATCACCCTACCCACAAAAAAGTGTGGTTCGGATATTGTTCACACAACTCTAAACATATTAATCCATACCTATTAGAATTATTCGGATATGAAATGATCCGCGGGTACAATACCCGTTTTGCCAGGTCCTGATACACCATTAAGAGTGAGTTAGGGATTGGTGCAGCTTAAGAAATAATTACTTAAATATCTCAACTAAAAAGTGTTTAGTAAATCAATTTCAAAAGTTGGATTTTTATATTAATTACAAAAAAAAAACACCTTACAAACAAATTTATAAATTATTTTTTAATTAAATTAATAAATATAATTAAAAAAATAAAAATTAGAAAATCCGAAAAGTGGTGGATGAATGCCCCCGCTGGTGCCAACAGTGTTGCAAATCTACCCACCACAAAAATGAATTCATAACCAGTTCAATTTTGATGGAATTTTCAACTTAATTTTGTCACTCTTTATTTAGCTTTCTCCTGCACAGCTTTTAAACAAAATAGAATTATATTTTACTAAATGGGGTTCACTTCAATCTGAAAGCTAGCTATTGATAAATTAGTAAAGTTTAATATTTCTTAAACAATAATTAAAACTTATTTCCATTCTTGATTCAGCATCAGCCACTCTAAGCAATGGCATAGAAGAAAAGAGAAAAAATTAAAGAAAAAGGAGAAAGTTTGCAAATCTTACAAAAAAGTTAAGTTCTTAAGGTTTCCAAGCTCTTTTGGGAAAGGCCTAGAAAGTACATTGCGGCAAGCCTCTCTAGCACATGAATGACATAATTATAACAAAATCAAAGTCATATACAAAAAATAATCATATGCAAACTAAACTAGGCTTTGAATCATAAGGGTATTTTTCAATACTTACAAATACTTCAATTGAGATAATTTTCCAATAAATGCAGGCAAGGGACTAGTGAAATAATTTCGTTTGATTCTACTGCAATGTTAAACAGAAAAAACTAAATTAAATCTAATATAATGTCCATTGATTAGAAAACGATAAAGGTCAAATTTTACTTATACAAATCAAAGGCAGGGAAATGAATGGGAAAATCCATACAAATTTGTCAGAAATTTCAAAGCCACTAGTTCTTTTGGAATTACTCCTTTTATTTTCGGTTTCAATCATATCTCCTCAAATTTGACCCGATTACAGATGCAAGCTCTCTTGGCTTAGGAAAAATACACACTTAAAGGATAAATTGCAAACACAAATTTAGGGAAAGTTTTAACCAAAAGTTAAGGTCCCTCAAAAGCATCAGAAATAATTTACACAGTGTAGCACAAACAGTTCAATAAAAAGTTATGAAGAACTCAAAAATCAATGCCAATAACACAAAATTAACCCAAAACCTAATCTCAATCTAAGTGAACATAATCTGTCTATACTTGAACAAAACGTGAAACAAGTTAATACGAAAATGTTCCCTACACAGTATAGCACAAATAGTTTTGAGGAAATTTTCAACTTAATTTTGTCCCTCTTTATTTGGCTTTCTCCTGCATAGCTTTTAAACAAAATAGAATATATTTTGCTAAAGGGGGTTCACTTCAATCTGAAGCTAGCTACTGATAAATTAGTAAAGTTTTATATTTCTAAAACAATTGTATATTCAATAATTAAAACAAATAATTAATTTGAAAAGTAAAATACACAGATAAAAGAAAGGGAGAGAGAGTAAGTACCTTCATTAGGGTCAGTAATTTGAGTAGTGGAGTTGTGAATTACGAAGAAAAAGATGAAGCAAAAGTGGGAAAACCCTGAAGAAAAAAGTAGAATTTTCACTTTGGAATTCATGTTTGTGTGTTTACACGAGAATGGTTTCTAATTATATTGGCATATATGTTAAAGCCAGTCAGTTATTCATGAAAAGACTATAAATTATTCTTCTTCTAAATAATTATGATTTACGTTGATTCTCCGGCTATTAATTCCAAATTCCAAACTTCGGACATCAATGCTTAATACACTTGCTTAATACATAGAATAAGTAAAATGTACAATTCCTCATGTCCATTGATAGAATTAGGGTTCAAAATTAGGTTATTTCAACGCCATTGAATGACATATCTACTCCAAATTAAGAAACTACAACATGCCCCTGCCTTGACAATGTGAAAAAATTATGAATTTAGAAACTTATATAATACAAAGCCATTGAATGACATATCTACTCCAAAGAAATTATTCTAGCATAGGGGTGCTTAACGGGCCAAGCCTCTCGTGAGTCGGCTCGAGTCTAGCTCGTTAACGGCTCGACTCGTCAGATAACGAGCTGGCTCGGCTCTCTTCTAGAGACAGAACGAGCTGAGTTCGAGCCATGCTCAAAATAAGGGGGGATTTTTTTGGGGTTTTCTGAAGTACAAGGGATTAAAACAAAAGTTTAACAGTATAAGTTTTAAAAAATGACAAAATCCCCCCCGATTTTTTAATCCCTAAAACCACGACACTTTCTCATTTGCCGTAACTCTTCGCCATAATCCCTAAATTTCATCGATCCCCAACACGGTTTGCCGGCAGCACTAGCACACCTCCAAGTCGCCATCAACTCTTCGCCGTGAACCACGTCTTCTTCATCGGATTTGCGTCGCAAAGTAGTCACCGTCAACTCTTCATTGTGAACGTCGTCTTTCTGAACAAGTCAACCGACAGTTTGGGAGATGGTAAAGGGTAGAGAAAGACTGAGGTTTGCAATTAGGCCTAGGTAAAGTCTCACTTCTTCAATGCCACCGCCCAACTGGCCTAAGGTGCCTCGCCAGGAAAAAAAATTTGATTTTTTCTTAAAAAATTGAATTTTTGAGAGTTGGCTCGCGAGCCGGCTTGAAATATTCCCAACTCTTTCCTGAGTTGAGCCATGAAATCTGCGGCTTGACTCGGCTTGATTAATTATCCTCTCTCACAAGCCGAGCTCGTTAAGTCAAAAACTCGGCTCGGCTCGACTCGTTAACACCCCTATTCTAGCATCTATGACTAGGTGACTACAAAAAATGATGGTTACCTCCATGATGACATGTATAAATTACACTACATAGCACATTCCAAAACAAGCTACAATGGAAGAAAGGTAATCAAGAAATGATTGAAGAAGTTTACATGGTCCTTGCAACTCCTACGCTGATGTGAGTTTTCTTATCATTAACCAGCTTTGCCAATCCAAAATCTAAAATCTTGGGAGAGAGTTCTGTATCAAGTAAAATATTACTTGCTTTGACATCTCGATGTACAATCTTCAGCTTTGACTCCTTGTGAAGATATGCTAGACCTCTTGCGGTTCCCAAGCATATCTTAAATTGAGTGGGTCAATCAAGATGTAACACCTTATTTCCTGCATAAATGGGGCATAATCATGAAGAACTTTTAAGAGTTATAGAAATTGAAAATTGAGGATATAGGAATAATAATCCCCAAGAATGATTTGGAGCTCTTAAACCATTGACAATCTACTCTAGAAAAACCTGTTGCTTGCTCTAAGAAATTTAGCTAGCTATTTTTGTAGTTTTGTATCTTCTTTAGAGTTGTGATGTTGTCACAAAAGGCATACTACAAAGCAGAAAAATAATTCATTCTTTAAACTTTGGACTAGTTAAAATACTTGAAAGTCATTAAAATTGTATTATGTACTATCAGATTTATAGTTAATAAGTGACCGTAGATCATACAAGAAAGGTCACATGTATAATGTTTCAGTTGCTTGCAAGAAAACCAAGATAGAAAATTGTAAACCTAAGTTTGATCATGAAGTAGTTTCCTCATACCAAATAATGCTTGATCAAGGCTTTTGTTTTCATGATATTCATAAACAAGAAGGCGCCTTGTTCCTTCAATGCAGCATCTATACAATTTCACAAGATTGCGATGTTGCACTGCAGTTATGGCAGCAATCTCGTTGATAAACTGATTTTTCCCCTGGTGGGATCCTTGTGAAAGTTGCTTCACAGCTATCACCCTTGCATAAGAAAGCATACCCTATAGTGTCAGATTTAACAACATAAATCATATCTACTCCTTGGTGAAAATGCAAAAACTAAAACCAACCTAGTTTTCCTGTTATATTGCTATCTATGACCACACATTAGATATAATCCATTGCAACCCAAGATCCAGTAAACTATCTATAACATTTAACTTCTAAATGTAAGACATAAAAGTTACCTTATAAACTAGTCCAGATCCTCCCTCTCCTAGCTTATTTGATACGTCAAAGTCTTTTATTCCAGATTTCAACTTGGCGTAAGTGAAAGTTTTTGGTTTGGGTCCTATTCCAAGTAGTACTACATATTCAAGCAAGACAAATGATTACATAACTTTGAAGGACTTGCAATAGAAGAGATGAATTACAGCAGTAGCTTTGCCTGTCTTAATACACTACTGCTAGCCCATATTTTATCATTGTTGTAACAATGAGATATTATACATCCAGTATTTATGTTTCAGGAGTGCTAGAACATAATTTAACACTTCTATTACAACCATATTCTGATATCTACTTTGCTTAGATGCCCAGGGCTTGAGCAGAAGTGAATAATGCAAATTAATTGATTTTTTCAGAGATTTTATAACTGTTATTACTATTAAATTCTATTGGGTCCTCTTACCTTCCGTATCATCTTTGTCTTTTCTCATCCTCAACTAAAAAACTAAAAATATTAGTATGACGCCCAAAATCACAAGAGGGACTATAATACCAACAATCAACCCATTCTAGTTCTTCTTTAGTTCAGTGAGAAGTATATTAGCAAATTAACAAATTTTTAGTAATTCATCTAAAAAGAAGATTCAGAAAGATCACATAGTTTACCTGGAGTGACACTAAGAGCTGAAATTAATGGTCCAGAACTACTGCGGCGGTACACGAGTCCCTTTAATGACCCAAAATAAGTGAATCTTAAGATGGTTATCAGTCACATTAGCATCAAAGCTTCTGCGAATTGCTCTTCAAACACCAGTTGCCTCCTTTGTCATGTCAAAATCCTTCAATTGGTGAGTTCCCTACATGATATTTGATGAGAGACAATATTATACTTTTCAATGTAAAAATAAATAGGTGGCATTGTAATGGTAGGGTCGGTAAAGGACAAGGGTATGTATCACAAGATCTCCAAATTACAATTTGATAATCGAATGTTTACCTGAATATACACATCAAAAACACGTCTTCCAAGACTCCACCATTTTCTTGAGGTTCGATCTTCATAAATTATTTCAGTGAAGAACAAGCTTACATTGTAAACCCCGTTCTCAAGACCAAGTCCATAATATCTGAGTGACCCAAAGGATTGTCTTGCTGTCCGATAAAGATCTAGTGTTGTAGTGTTAATCACTTCTGAGATGGTATTTTCAGGAAGTGTGTTAAATTGTCCCTCAGAAAACAAGCCCACATTACTAAGTGCCCATTTTTTAGGATTTAACACATTAAAAGAAGCTCCACCATCGTTGGCTTCATACACTATATTGTCGACTCTCAATTGTGTACCACCATACTAAATTGCTAACCTTGAATCTGCAAGCGCAAAGATAAAAGCTCTAATGATAATATTAATCTGAATACAGCAAAGAACCAGACAAAATTTAGAAGTACTTTTATTTTAATAACTTCCAGTAACTTAATACAAAGATCATCACTAAATCAAACTATAACAGCTGTACACACATTTATCAGACATGGAGGTTGATGGAGAACTATTATTTTGAAAGTTTATGGCCAATGCATACATATAAAACAATAAAGTTAACAAAAGGAAGGAGAAACAAAGAATCATTAGTTCAAATGTTTTCGAAATTCAGATCTAATGATGAAGATGAAGAGCAATAAATATATAATTAATATTAGTTACTAACTGATGAAGAAGAAGAGAGATTGATTAGTAATACCTAATTTTCGGTTGATTTGATAATCTTTTCGTCTAGTGTAATCCGCGAGATATGAGCAATCTTGGACCAATCTTCACCTGTTTCTTGTTCACATCTTTCGCTCAGTTTAGGACAGCCTCTAATTATAAGTTCTCTCAAAGCGATGAGACGATCCATATCCTTGGGTAAAGATGACAATTCTGGACAATTTACAACACGAAGAACTTGAAGTTTTTGCATCGACTCTGGTAGTGCCTTCAAGTTGGAACAATTTTTAATCTCCAACGTTTCCAAAGTGTTAGTGAAACATTGAATAAGCCATTGCGGGAATTCCACCAATTGTGGTAATTCTTCTACACGGAGAAATTGAAGGTGAGGCCATGTGCTATTGAGTTCATCATGATTGTCTTGCTTATTTGACCCAATGCTCAAATCAAGATTAAGCCTTTTACAACTTATCAAAACAAGACGTTCTAATGAGCTTAGGTTTCTCACACCACGTGGTAATGAGATAAGTCTTGGACATTTAGTAATCGCTAGACTTTGAAGAACTCTTAAGTGACCAATATCTTCAAACAAATATTCTAAATTATTGCAATTGAAAATCCACAAATGTCGAAGAGAATTCAAGCAACCAATACCATTGGTTGGTAGATGCTTTTGCATCTTAGTTAAGAGGAGCCATCTAAGACTAATTAAGTACTTTACATCTCTTGTTAACGCTTTTAATTCCTCACAACCCGTTAGTGATAGATATTGCAAATTTTGCAACTTGTAAATGGAACTTGGGAGTTCTTTTATTTTAGGGTTGGATCCTAGGTAAAGATATCTCAAATGCTTCAAATTACCAATTTTTTTAGGCACTACTTCAATATTTGAAGAAAATAAATTTAACATCCGCAAGAATTTACACCTTGAGACGATTAATTCCAAAAATGATTGGCTAATACTAGTACTATCACCAATAATTGGATGAAAAGTAAT
Organism: Pistacia integerrima; assembly: GCA_026225825.1. NCBI lineage: Eukaryota > Viridiplantae > Streptophyta > Magnoliopsida > Sapindales > Anacardiaceae > Pistacia > Pistacia integerrima. Next base: position 31,477,068 of record CM047747.1, on the reverse strand, counting down.
GCTTCTCAGATGACCCAGCTTAGGTAAAATATTTGGAACATTTATTATAGGTGCATCAACAAAATAAAACGATAAGTGTCGATGACTTTTGGTACAAATTTGGTTAGCGGATTTCACTATTAAGCACTCATTTCTCATCAATGATGTGGCAAGATCTTGCATGAGATCATGAATTTTAAACGTGTACCAATTCTCGTGAGATTGTACAATATCTTGGAAAAAAGATCTCGACATCAATTCTTTTACATATTGTTTGCCAATATTTTCCAAATCTTCATTTTCATTGTGGGATTGAAGAAGCCCATGGGCCATCCAAAACTGAACCAAATGAATACTAGTAAATTCAATGTCTTTTGGAAAAATGGAACAATAAACAAAACATTGCTTTAAGTGAGGTGACAGATGATTATAACTTATTCTTAGAGCATTTAAAATGTCATTTTCTTTTTGATCCAACTTCCAAATCTCATTATCCCTCAAATTTTTCCAATCTTGTTCACAAGTTGAGGAATAAAGTAGACTTCCTAACGCTCTTACTGCCAATGGAACACCTCTACATTTTTTCACAATTTCCATTCCAATTTCCATAAGGTTTGGATGTTGCTTTTCTTGCTCTTCTTTAAATGCATATTTAACAAACACTAACAAGCAGTTGTCAAGAGAAAGACCTTCTAACTTGTATTTAGGTACAGTGCCCATAATTGAGGCAACACGATCACTACGTGTAGTTACAATAATTTTACTTCCACTAACACATTCTATCAATAAATTTCTTAATTCAACCCACAACCCATAATCTTCATTCCAAACATCATCCAAAACTAACAAATATTTTTCATAGCTTAAGATATCACGTAGAATTCTTTGCAATTGGTCCATATTCTCATGAATTTTTTTTTGCCCAGTTGTAGATTGGATGATGTCAATTAGTAGTTTTTTTAAAACAAACTTCTCTGACACACATACCCACATTTTCAACGTAAAATATTCCTCCACCATTTTATCATTATACACCAATTTGACAAGTGTGGTTTTTCCTAGGCCTCCTATCCCAACAATAGGAATGACGGAAACATTTTCATAGCCATTACTAGGACGTAACAGTAGTTTCATTATCTCCTCTTTATCTTTGTCCCTACCAATGACATCTGAAGCATGCACAAAAGAGTGAGTTTCTCTCTCCCAACCTATAACATGATTGCTATCAACTTTCTCTGTGAGATTGAAATTATCCTTATCAACTGCTATTTTTGCTAACCTTTTTTTAATCTCCTTAATTTTATGCCCCAACGTAAAACGGAAAGCAATTGGATTTGATGATGAAAAAAAGTGGCGTACCTTTCTTGTACTGCTTTGACTATTTACCACTTGTTTACGCAAATCTTTCACCTCAATCTCGTCTAAAACATCTTCGACATCGTAGCAGATATCCTTAAGCTTTCCCAGCCAAACTTTGAGCTTCTCATTATGGATCTGCTTGTCCTCAGCATCTAAGAGAACAGCTTTGATAGTGGTTAAGGTGTCAACAAGCTCTTGTGCATCTTTTTGGACACCCCATGCCAAGCCAATTTCATTGGAAGCAAGGGAGAATAGCTTACCCAAGAGTACCTCAGCAATAACAGAGACGATTGTTTCTGCCATATCTCTGAAAGAAAAGAAAATTGCAGGATTTTGTGTTTGTGAAGTAGTGAAGTTGAATTGTTGTATGAAATAATGATAAGCGAATATCTGCATATCATATATATTATTGAGCAATGCTAGTTTTAAAAAGATACATACAAAGGGGGCATACAAAGACAATCTTCACCATTGATTTTCATGATTTCTCTCTCTCTCTCTCTCTCTCTTTCCATTTTTTTTTTTTTTTTTGTTTTCTTCTGGATGATATCACTTTGTAGTTCTCTTTGTATGAGTTTTTATAAGGATAACATTTTTCTATATTATTGGATCATACGCTTCCACGTGCAATTATATCATCACTTTGACCAAAGGAAATTACTGACACCTCTCTGCAACTTGCAAGCTTGCTTAGTTAGCTGAATGAAACCAATTGGAATCGAACATGTATGCATAGATCATGCAAGAGACACGTGGCAGTAATCAGATCACTAACACGATTATAATTAAAAATGCAACTAATGGAGTATAGTTTACTTAATAATTAATTAAGTTATGACTAATGACTCCTCCACCGTTGACTTGTTTTCACACGTTGGATTCAACTAAACTGTGGGGCATCACTTTTAAGGTCTCTAGTAGCTCTTTTTGTGATGATGATGATCATCTTGGGATTAATGAATGAAATTCCATATAATTTAACTAATAATTAATTGTATGCTGTATTAGAGACAAGAGTTAAAATAATTAATAACAACTTATTTGCACTTTTTTTTTTATATATGGGAATCGGTGGCCACCCTTTGTCACAATTAATAAATTCAAGGACCATAAAAAATAATTATAAAGGATTTGTGTTTATTTTTTTTTCTGGTAGCATTGTGAACGGACAAACATGCCAGGTGGGTTCATCACCACTGTTCTAATGTTAAAGTGGAAAGCTAACTAAGGAACACGATTCCTCCTCTGATTTGTATAATCTTAAACCTAACTATTTTGCATTTCAAAGTGAAGTATAACTACATTTCACAAAGCTAAAGCAAATGTTACCGATGAGTTATACCTACTATGGTCAATATGTGGGTTAGGTTAGAAAAACGAGATAGTATAACACCTTCCAAAAAGTTTCCTCCAAATTTCTTGTTTTTACGAGATGACTCTTCTATCGTTGATTTTTTTTCACACGCTGGATTCAACTAACTTGTGGGGTCATCACTTTTATTGGCTCTTTTTGTGATGACTAATACTAACCTTATAAAGAGTCATACAAAGAGTCAAATCCAACCTTTGAAAATTATTGTCTACCTCTTTCTCTCTCTTTTTTCTTTTTCTTTCTTTCAAAGGCTGGATTTGACTCTTTGTATGACTCTTTATATACCTCTTTGTAAGGCTAGTATTACTTTTTTGTAATAATGATATCATCATCTTGGAATTTATGAAAGAAAGGGAAGGGCCCAACTACTTCGAGGGGTGACTAGCGTAATAGCCTCCACTCATCAATCACGGTGTTCAGACCCACCTACCTACTCATCAATCACAATATTAGATGTTTGTTTCGTTACTCTTAAAAATTCAATTAAAAATATTTAGATTTTTCCAACATTTAGGTTTATTAATTTGATTAAACACTCCTAACAATAAAAAGTTTATAAATAGATAAAAATATTCTTATTCACTCACATATTACTGATAGTCATGACTGATTATTGGCATTTAATAAGTGGGTGAGAGTGTTTTTGTTAATTTTAAAATTTTGATTGTAGAAGATGTTTAACTAAATTAATGAATATAAGAGATTAAAAAATAATCTTATCAAACATATTTTTAAATTCAAATCTTATCATTATAATAATAATTCAACTTAATTTTTTTTAAATATTATTTAAAATAATATAAAATATGTCTACATTACCAAATTATTAACTTTTTCACATTTTTTTAATGAAATCGAAACGAGCTCACATTATTTATATTAGTGATTTGTCTACACAATCAATTCAAACACATTAATTTTTTGACTTGGCTTTTAGAGAGAAATATTATCTGAGTTATACCCACAATATCATCAATGAGTTCAAGTTATAAAATCTGGATAGTATAGCTATCAGATTAGTCATCAAATTCATTTTTTAAATCATGGGAAGGGGGCCCACTACTTCCAAGGGGGGAGACTGGCGGACTAGCCTCGTTAGTTCCCAGTTCTCACTCATCAATCAAGGTGTTGAGACTTCAGACCCGCCTACCCACTCATCAATCACGGCATTGGAATTAGGTGACCATATTTTTACTATTGTCACCTAATTTCTTCATTTCAGAAATTAAACATGACAGTTCGATTCTAATTTCATAAGTAGTTTGGAATATATTATACTTAGATTGCGTTTGATTCGGGATGATATAAGATTAATCATGTAATCTTTATTTAATTTTTAAGATTTCCTCATTTGGTTGTTAAGAAATAAAATATTACATAATTTTTTATTGCAAATAATAGAAGCGGGTAATCAGATTATCTTTTCAAGGATTGTTAATATAAGATTATTGAGATAATCTTAATTTTGACCTTATTTTGCCCTTAATCTTTTATCATTTAAGACACATTTGCCTTCATATGTCTACCAAATAACAATTAGCCCAGATCTTTTACATTTGATAATTTAGATAAAACACCAAAACCATAAAAAAAGTCTAAAAGTTAATAAAATACCCCTAACCACCCAAGACCACTGTCGGTCGCTAGCCATCACGGCTAGCCGCCTGCGAAAGTCGTCATATCGATGCAAGACTAGCGGGATCTTGCGGTCGTGTGCCGATAAGGATGTTTTCGGCCATGGATTTGTGATCCATGGCCGGAAACGACCAGATCTGGCTATTCATGGTCAAAGATGTGGCCCTGAAACGCCATGATCTGGCCGTGAAATGGTTGTCATTTCACGATCACATCTTTGGCTATGAAATGGTCATATTCACGACTAGATCAAGCCATTTTTTATCCATGGCTAGATTAGGCCTTATCGACGCACGACCAACCAGATGATCTAGCCGATTGTGCGCCTTTACAGTAGTTGCTGGCGGTGATAGTTGGCTGTTGGCAGTGGCTTGGGGTGGGTGGGGGTGATTTTGCTACAAATTAAAGTTTTATATGGTTGGGGTGTTTTAGCAAAATTTTAAATATTGGGGTTTAAAAGAAATAATTTAAAAAATAATAAAATAAAAATAAAAATATATTATTATATAAAAAAGAGGACAATTTAATAATCTATATAACATACCCATTCATTTATCCTCCCAACCGAATATATTATTATAACATACCTACCAATTTAATCTAACCAACCAAACACATTTCTCTAAAGATTCCGTAGTAATCTATCTTTCTAGTAATATAACATACATTGGTAATACAACATTTTCTGAACAAAACGCACCCTTAGACTATAGTATATGAATAACTTAAGTCACTCAAATGAAAATTTTCAATAAAAATTTGGATTTAACTTATGTGTAAGTTACAAAATTATTAACTTATGTGCTCACGTCAAGCCAAGTTAAAATAAGTTGTTGCTATTATTATGTTGGTTGTTATTTGAATGAGTCTAGGTGTCCAGATAATGTGTCATATCATCTAGTTTAGTGGAGTTACTTTAGATGTAAATGACGAGACTTTGGTTAATTAGTAGTGGTGTAATGTAATGTCTTATTATAAATGGGACAATATGTTTATTAATAAAGATATCAAAATTTCTTGAAGTTTATTCTATTGGAGGTTGTAAAATTCCTCGAAGTAACTTACAATGAGAATTCTAAAAAAGTGAGAATAGGTTGATCAAGAGGCAAACGTCCCTTGCTTTCTCCCACTTCAAGGCCAAACACCCGCTCTTTGTCTCAACCACGCAACACATTTGAATATTATGAAAGAAGTTTTTCATACACTACAATGTTGTAAGATTGGTCCAGTGCCCAATGAAATCAGGATTTTTTCCTGTTAAAAAATAATCAAATGCCTACCTGAAATTTAACAAATCATTCATTGTAAGCCAAATTCAAGCATAAGGTAATGTTCAACCATAGTTGCAACAGAAAGCCACAAACATGTAGATAGGATCTACATTACATAATTTGCATATTTCTATTAGCAAATGTTGAGGGAATTTCCCCGCCCAGTCTAGAGCTATCTATGTTACTGTTAAATTTACCAATAAAAAATTTCTTGATTTCATAAGACTGAATCTATGGTGGCACTAGTTTGACTAAGTTACCCAGTTCAGGAGGGATCTTGTTCCAAAATTGTTGGAATCTAGGGCCCTACATTGCATATATCAGAAGAAGATATCTCTTTAGTAGTCATTACTTTTTCATAATTCATACATTTGTAAGAGAAGTATTCATAATTTTCCCATGATCAACATGTTTTTCAAGCATAATTTATGAACGAATGTAATTGCAGGTTATTTACAAGCACAATGACTTCAACTGTGATTTTGAGTTTTTCTAAACATAGTATGTGACCCATTGAATCATATGCCACTTTTTGTTTTTTTATCTCAAAACTTCCACTTTAATTTTTCTAGGTTAAACGGTATTTATAGTAATCAATTTCAGAATAAAAACATTTTGATCATCATACAGTCATCCCAATAAAACTATACGCGATTGATGCAGGATAGTGGGAGAAGAATTAAAACAGAGAAAATTAGAGTAAGAAATAGATAGAATGAGAGAACAATTTGAGATAATACTGTAAAATCTTCCTTATTCAAAAGTAATACTATGTGAATGAATTTGGATATAAATAAATTTGATTTATGAGAGAAAGTCTATGTGGGAAAGGTATATATATGGTAAATTATTTTGTATTATTCAATCAATCAAAGCTTCAGGCCTAATCCAATAATAACACTTTCAAGTTGGGTATGTCAACATGATAATAATCATGAAATTATAAAGTTAGAAAATGAATTAACAAATTGGAAAATGTATAATATGCCATTATAATCACATTATGTAGAGATATTATTAATTAAACTACAACATTTTCATGAAATGACAAGAAAGGGATACAATGTTTTTAATTGTCCAATTTAAGAACACTTTCAATATTTAAGGTAGGTAATTAAGAGAGGAAGTATGTTAACGGATAACTAACATAAATTTATTCACAGCATTATGAACATACATACGTACATATATACAAAGATAAAACTCTATATCGATGATTTCTTTCAAAATTCTTAAATACAAATATTAAAGTATCTTCCCTTTAAATTAAGTCTCTTATTTTGTGATATTATAGCAAATATCTACTATTTGAATCTCTTATCCGTATCATTTCATCAATTTCAAATGAAGTTGATTTATCAAAAATTGTAGAAATTTGTCTTCTAGAATTTACTAGGTAAATAGAAATCCAAATTAAAAATAAAAAATAAAAAAAATACAAATTTCTACAACAAAATATGGGGTCTTAACATTTTTGTCCGTAGCTTTTTCAGGCTCCAACCTTTCAAAAAGTGACAGTTTAGTCCCAAGAGCTAAAAGACGTAAAAGCTTTTTATGAAGATATTTATTAATCTTTGTATGAAGATATTTATTAACCTATTCATGAAACATTTGGCACCAATATCTCTCCACTCTTCTAAATTGAAGCCTCTAAAACTTTCAAGGCAGATACAACAAAAATGGACATATAACATCAATCTAACTAGACAAGATATTATAGGGCATAATTCTCAAGTTAACTTAAATTAAGGCTTACATGTTTTGAAGATCATATAGAGAATTTTGCCGAGGAAGGTTCCTGATAGACAATTGTTTCCAAGAAACCTATGAGGTATTTGTCTAAGTTTATAAGCTGGTCAAACTAGCTTATAAGTTCTAAAATTAAGTTGACTTATTTGTTTATAATTTTTTTTAGCTTATCAAAAAAAAAAAAAAAAAAAAAAAAAGTGGGGGGAAGGTACTTGTTTTTTTTTTTTTTTTTGGCTTATAAACACTCTACTTATAAATTAGTTTGACTAAATATATTACCACATTATCCTTGTTTAATTTTAAAATTTCATATTATACTCTTATTTAATGTAGTACCCTTTTTAGTCATTTTATAATAAAATGTATTTATAAGCCACATTTTATCAAACACGTCAACTACTTATCAATCACTTATAAATACTTTAACCAAACACGTAATTGCTTAAATTTTCAAATGCTTTTAAGCTAAAATTAGTTTATAAGCACTTGTTGCTTATAAGCTAATTTTCATAAGCTCAGACAAACACCTTCTAGTGAGAGAAGCAAAAAACAAGTGATGTACATTTAATGAAAGAACAAAGATCAGAGAAAATCTAAAATAAGAAACTAAAACTAACTTAAATACAAAGTACTCAAATCTAGAATCCATAGAGGGAGGCTTTCAATAAATTTACAAGTGAGTAAGAGAATGGACACTGAATAAAGCACTTGGGATTTGACGAATTAAGTTCTTGAAACTCAAATCCCTGCAGAAGTAGGAAAACAAGTATTTGAAAAAAAAAAAAAAATGCACACACACATAAACAATAAGAGACACACTCATAGCATTACAATACTAACTTAAAGTGTCTG
>CM047747.1:31429045-31468751 GCA_026225825.1 Pistacia integerrima | reverse complement strand
CAATTTTCTCCTCTTATTTTTGTTAATTTATTATTTATTTCTTTGTTTTTATTTTAATATTGATTAGTCAATAGATTGGATTTTTTTGGTTGACCCAAGGTCAATGTTAGGGCCAAAAATCGTCCTTGGCCCAAATAGGAAAACGGGCCTGACAATGAAGAAGTTAAGCCCGATCCCGGTCAGGATTAGGTCCATTTGGGGCAAGATACTGCCGACCCAAACCACCTAGGTACGAGTATCTCAATCCCGGCCCATTTCCTAGGATCGTGGGCGAATCCAGGACCCACGATCCTCGAATATTTTCCTGTTCCCGAGCAATCACCTATGCGAGGTCACCTTCCTGTTCAGAACACTTTCCTACTCGGAAGTTACTCTCCTAATCAGAATCACCTTCCTATTCGGACACTGGTAAGATAGCTTGCCACGACCTTAATTCTTCTAGGGTTTGCATCGGAGTCACATTAGGACTCCTACTCCCACTAGGATTGGAAGACCAGACAGTCACTATATAAACAGAGGTCCTCTCACAAGGAGAGGACATTACACCTTCACACTCGAAGCTCCTACTTGAGAGCTTTACATCACTGCCGTAGTCACAGTCTCCAACTAGACTTCCGGTAATCTCTACTCCCTAGCCCTCACTATATTAGCCTCTCTCAGCCTTGCTGACTTGAGCGTCGGAGTGCCTACGGCAAACACCACCCCGATGTTTCCCGTTCGCTTCACGCGTGTATTTCTTTACGTGTGCAAGTGCAGCGGATCGCTAGTGGTCTCAACCTTACGGGATCAGGCCCCCCCTTCCGTACAGGTAGATTTTTACGTCTACAATCAACATGTTTCAAATAGTGGGTTTATATTTTTTATTTTTTAAAGATTAAGTATTGTTGATTGTTTCTTTTACTTTTTATTAAGTTTTAAATATAGTTTTTTTTGTTAGAAGACTTGAAGAGAAATATATATTAATATTTAGAGTAATTTTTTTAGCAATTAAAAATTGTAATGTCTATTAGTTTCAAGGATTACTTTACTAATAAAAAAAATTGTATTATGAATTGCAATAGACATAAAAATTAGAGACCGCAGCAATCATTTTAATTGCACGGAATAACTATCATCTGGTAAGAGTAATACTTTTAGCTTGTTTGATTGAGTTTATCTATTAACCAAAGCGTTTTTTTTTTTTTTTTTTAAGTTATTTGATTGTATTTTAAAAGCGTTTATAGGATTTAAAATTAGCTTTTGTTGAGTTTATTTAAAATGTTAAAAATTTAAAAATATAATTTTTCCTTTATTATATTTTGTAAATTTGACTCCATATATTTTTGCGTATTAGATTCCTTTTTGGTAAATTAATACGAGAAAGCACTTTTAAATTTTCCTAATCAAACAATTAACAACTTTTTCATAATAGCTACTTTTCATGAGCCGTGAAAAACGGACCCGTTTCTCAAATGAAAAGGAAGGAGAAAGAAATGAAAGTGACAAGAAGAAAATAATCTAGATTTACTTTGGATAGATGATATAAAAGATAAAATGGATATTTAATTATTTTAATTCTATATCAAATAAATTAATTACACGAACACTAAACGAAGTCTTCAATATTTTCTAAAAGCATTGAATGGCAAAAGGATTAAATGATCTCAAGAATCATACGAAAATTGCTATATTTTCTCATATCCAGAAGATCTAAATAAGCTAATTGCAGATAATATATTACAAGAACAAGAAATATAGGGAAATTTTCACTCTTTACGTCTACCACGATGCCTATACAAGAAATATAGGCAAAAGCGACGTAGGTGCTGAGAGTGGTAGTGAGTATTAAATTCACATGTCAATTAATTGACAACATCAATTCCAAAAAGGCCCAAAATGGTCTCCGTATGACAGCTGAGAGGGGGAAAGCATATCTGATCTCGTCATCGCTTTAGTGCCTTCTTCTCTACGACTCTCCACCAAAAGTCTCTGTTTTTTACAGTTCGATACGAATGAAAGTTTACCCTAATGTATAATAAATAACTAAGCAGTAATCAGACGGCATTCATGTATATGGTTGATGGTTAAGAGGCGCATGAACTTTTCATTCTTATATTATATGTGTAAGAAGAGCATGGTTTAAGAAATTGCTTTGCTTTGCCTAGCCATGTTTTTCAAATTTGCAATAGTGGTGTCTTCCTTAATCGGGTTAGTGGCAGCAGATGAAAATCTTGGTTTCATCTACAATGGTTTCAGATCGGCTAATTTCAGCCTCCATGGTACAGCTAAGTTCACCGACGATGGACTTTTACAGCTTACCAACGAAACCCAAAGAATAAAGGGTCAAGCCTTCTACCCTAACCCAATATCCTTCAAGACCTCAACAAATGCCACGGCTTTCTCTTTTTCTACAATTTTTGTTTTAGGTATCCAGTCTCAAGTTGCTAATCTTAGTGGCGAGGGTCTGGCTTTCGTGATTGCACCAACACTAGGGCTCCCTTTCGCTCTTCCCAGTCAATACCTCGGCCTTTTTAACGATAGCAATAATGGAAATGCCAGTAATCATGTTTTTGCCATAGAATTCGATACGGTGCAGAATGCCGAGTTTGCTGATATTGATAATAACCATGTAGGGATTGATAAGTTCTACTATAGTTTCGACTTTGAAAATGCTGCCAAGATCAATAAGTTAAGTAGTTTGGCATCGATTATACTTAACAGAAGGAGCAGTATTATTCACTTGATTCCAATCAGTCAAATAACTTGGCTTTGAAGTAACAGTTCCCACTTCTATGTCCCCAGCGAGCATGCTAAGAACTCGTGACATTGCTGGGCGTGATGCTGGTGATGCTTGAATGCACAAGACTGCTATTACTCAAAGAGCTTCAATTTCATTGAACTCTGTTAATTTGGGATCTATCAACCCCAAACTTTGGGTACTTTCATGAAGACTCCAGGCCTAGAAATAGCCTATAGACAATTCAAAGGAAATGTGTTTTTCTTAACTAGGGATCATAGAAGAAAGCAAACAAAACAAATCAACATTCAAATTTATTGCCTTACCCATTCAAGAAGATAAATCTTTTCAATATCCAAGTTAGTATCAGAGTTTGCTCTTCCACTGATAATCTCCAAAGCAACCACCAAAACTGAATACATCAGCCTTCTCTGTCAGGTGTCCATGCATTGCATACTCCGGTGCCAGATAACCACTGTAAGATAATTAAGTGTTTCTCATGGTTAAAATCCAAAAGTCAAGTCTGGATATTGCTGTCAAACTGAATTTAATGATCAAACGTATCCCATGTGCCCACTCGTCTTTACAATGTGAAGACCATTAACATTTAAGAAATCTTGAATAATAACAAAAGCATTACAATCACAAATCTAGTCCCCCCTAAAGATTCTAGCATCAATCAATATGTAACAATCAAAGATGACACAAATAGTTCTCTCAACATACATGTATTGCTCTCAGTCATTTTCATCAATACATGTATGTTGAGGTTTTGAAATACTCTACAACAAAATCTCCAAGGTCCTGTTGGTATCTTCCAAGACAGCATATATAGATTACATCATATAATACTCTGAAGCACATTACAAGTATTAAGGAAAAATGGCAGTCAAGAAATGATTGAAGGAGCTTACAAATGGTCCCTGCAACCCTTGTGCTGATGTGAGTTTTCATGTCATCATACAGCTTTGCCAATCCAAAATCTGATATCTTGGGACAGAGTTTTGCATCAAGTAAAATATTACTTGCTTTGACATCTCGATGTACAATCTTTGGCCTTGAATCCTCGTGAATATATGCTAGACCTCTTGTAGTTCTCAGACATACATTGAACCGTGTAGGCCAATCAAGAGGCAAATCCCTTTTTCCTGCAGAAACAGTGGCTACAATCATTAAGATCTTCAAGAGTTATTGATTTAGAGAATTGAAGATTCAGGAACAATGTATACCCAGGAATGATTGGTGCACATTAAAACATTGTGAAATACAATACTTGACCAAGGCGTTTGTTTTCAAGGTATTCATAAACAAGGAGGAGCCTAGTTCCCTCGATGCAGCGACCACACATGTTGTACTACAGTTATGGTAGCAATCTCATTAAAAAACTGATTTTTCCCTTGGTGGGATCCTAGTGAAAGTTGCTTCACAGCTATCACCCTTCCATCAGAAAGCGTACCCTGTAGCACCAGATTTAAAAATAAATCATGTCTACTCCATCCTTGGTGAGTATCCAAGGTAAAATTCACCTAGTTTTTCTGTTATAGTGTCAAGCTATCATCATACCTTACATACACTACACAACCCAAATTTCCAGTATATTATCAATTGTTTCTACTTGTAAATGTAAGATATAAAAGATACCTTGTACACAGGTCCGAATCCTCCCTCGCCCAGTTTATTTGGGGATTTGAAGTCTTTTGTTGCAGATCCCAACTCAGCATAACTAAAAGTTTTTGGTTTAGGACCTATTCCAAGTAACACTGCATATTAAAGAAAGATAAAAGATTACATAACAATGAAGGCTTTGCATGACAAGAGATGAATTACACATGCAACTTTGCCTATTTCATGGAATATACTATTCCAATTTTTGGAAGTAGAAGCTCAAATATCATGACCGTTATAACGATGAGATAATTTAAATCTAATATCCATGTTCTTAGGTGAAACTAGAACAAAGTTCAAACTTCTACACCTATATTGTGGGATGCTAAGGTAAAACAAAAATTCATTGATTTTAAAAAACAAACTTGGTTTCAGAGATTTTACCTTTTGCATCATCATTGTCTCTTTTTATCCTCATGTAAAAAAATTATAAATATAAGTATCAAGCCCAAAATTCTGAGAGCCACTGCAATACCAACAACCAGCCAAGTCTGGTTCTTCTTTCGTGCAATACCAACAGTTGGTGTGAAATCTAAGTAGGAAAATTCAGTTATTATTATATATCAGAAAGAAGCATAGAAGCGCATTTATTGTAACTCATCTTAAATAAAGAGTCAAAAGAATCACATGGTTCACCTGGAATGACACTAAGAGCTGAAATTAACGGCCCATAGCTACCTCCAGTAGGTATGCAGCAGGTCCCTTTTCCAGCCCAAAATAGTTGAATTTCAAGATAGTTCTCAGTTACCATAGCATTAAATTTCTCTGTAATTGCTCTTCTATCCCCACCTGCCTTCTTTGATATGTCAAAACCCTTTGACCGGAGGGTTCCCTACAGGAAGGATTATAAGTGATACAATTCTGACTTCTTAGTGTACAAATAAATAGATGGAAATAGTAGAATCTGTGTATGATAAGGTTATGAACCAAAACATTCCAGTGATTTTTACCTGAATATAGATATCAAAAACATGCCTTCCATGACTCTTCCACGTTAGTGAGCCTTGATCACCAAAAGCAAAGGACAAGCTCACATTGTAAGGTCCATTCTCAAGACTAAGTTTATAGTATCTAAGTGAACCAGGGGATTGCCTTGAAATGCGATAAAGCTCTGGGATTGTGGTGCCAGTCCCTTGAGAGCCAGTATTTTGAACATGAGTGTTAAATTTTCCATCAGGATACCAACCCGCATCACTAACTGCCCATTTTTCTGTATCAAGTACAACAAAAGAAGCTCCACCAAGATCATAGCCATCAACCTCGTACACTATCTTATCAACTTTCAGTGCATCACCACCACCACACTTGATAGCAAAACTTGAATCTGCAATTGCAAAGATAAAAGTTCTAGTGACAATTGTTATCTGAAACTCCTACGCCAAATATTTAGACAAAATTGATGGAGTACTTTCATTTAGTAACTTCAAGCAACTTAAACAGCTCAAGATACATACATTTAACAGACATAGATATTGAAAGAGTGCTATCCGTTTGAAAGTTAAATGCCTATGAATGTTTTCCCATTCTATTTTTATTTTATTTTATTTCACTGATACCTATGAATCCCTTTGACCTTTCTCATGAGTTCATTGAGTTCAAAAGCAGAGACTAACGCCAAATCCTACAACTTTACAGTTTAGAAACTTGTTTAAACTTTGCACTCATGCTGAAAGTCAAGGGTCTTAGTCCCTCAGCCACACCCTTATGGTTCATATTGCTCAATTTTCTGACAAAGGTCAATAATAAACTAAAACAAATTAAGTCAAAATGCTTATACTTTCATATCCCACAACATTCAGATGGCTGGTAGGTTATTGAACCTTTCTCTCAATTGACACATTCACTCTATCATGAGCTTTGCCACACATTGTGAAATTTTCTTCAAACCTCTTTTACTAATCACAAATATCAACAGTTAAATCTAACACAAGCTAACACACACAACAAAAAATAAGAGACACACTCATGGCTATACAATCCTAACTTACAGAGTCTGTAAACTTTGATATTCTCCAATGTCAGATGGAATGCTACCATTGATTAGAGAATCTCTTAGAGATCTATGGGGGAAAAAAGATTGATCAGGGTCAAAATGAATCAGCTGAGAAGAAAATTAGAAACTAAAAAGTTAGATATAACAGAATGGAGCATGTGTAACTTACAAAATAATTAAGTTCTTCATATTTTTTATGAAATCGAGAGATGAGCTCACATTGTGTATATCAGTGATTTGCCTGCACAATTAATCCAAGCATCAATGATATAATATTGTGTCACGTTAACTTTTTGAGTTAGTTTTTAGAGTAATATTATCTGAGTCATACCTACAATGTGGTCAATGAGGTCAAGTTAGAAAAATTGGATGGTGTGGGACCTTCAAAAGAGTTTCCCCTAAATTTCCTATAGAAATTTGACAGGCTAGTCAACAAAATGATCAGAATGCTTAAATCCAGACAGAGCTAAAGAAAACTTTTGCCATTATCCACATATGACACATTTGAATATCATAAAAGCAGTTTTTCATATATTACAGTGTTGTAAGATTGGTCCAGTTCCCACTTCCCAATGAAATCACGTATTTTTCCTGTCAAAGAACAATCAAATGCCCACCTGAAATTTAAAAAATACTCATTGTAAGCCAAATTTCAGGCACAAGGTATGTTCAAGCATAGCAACAATAGAAAGTCGTAAACATGTAGATAGGATTTTCCATACATGATTCGCATATTTCGAAGATTAGCAAATGTTGAGGGAACTTCCCCGCCCAATCCAGAACTATCCATGTTACCATTAAATTCACCAATAAAGAATTTCTTAATTTCATAAGACTGAATTTCTGGAGTGAAAATTACTGCTCTACTTAAAAAATAAATAAAGAAAAATATATTAAACAAATAAGTAAGAACCTACATTTGCTCTAGTTTGACTAAGTTACCCAGTTCAGAAGGTAGTGTTCCAGAGAAATTGTTGGAACCTAGAGCCCTGCATGGAATATATCATCAGAACATAACTCTTTAGTGGTTATTAAGTTTTATTAATTCATACATTTGTAAGATAATTATTCACAATTTTCCCATTATCAACATGTTTTTCAAGCAAAATTTATGGATGAATGTAATTGCAAGTTATGTATAAGCACAATGGCTTCAACTGTGATTTTGAGTTTTCATAAACATAGTATGCAACACATTGAATCTGTCATATGACAATCTTAAGACTTCCATTGTTTTTTTAGTATCTTAAATAGTGTTTACGATAATCGGTTTCAGAATAAAAACAATATGATCATCATACAGTCATCTCACTAAAAACTATAAGCCATTGATGTAGGATAGAATTAAAAATGGAAAAATGTGAGCAAGAAATAGATAGAATTAAAGAAAAATTTGAAACAAGGAGAAACTAAACAGGAAACAATTTATTCATCATATTGTTTCTTTCATCAATCTGCGTACCAAAGATAAGACACAACAAGCCTATTTATAATGGCCTAAACAAAACAAAATGCTAGAAATCTACCTATAATAAGTCATTCAAATTGTATTCAAAGTGGAAAAACTAATATATAATATCTAAATCTAACTTAAAAAGTAATGTCTCCAAGTTCCCAAAATAAAATCTTCCCTTAAGTAACAATGTTATTTCTATTCTTGATTCAGCATAAACCGCTCTAAGCAATGGCATAGAATAAAAGAGAAAAAATCAAAGAAAAAGAAGAAAGTTTGCCAATCTTACAGATAAGTTGAGTTCTTAAGGCTCCAATCTTAAAGAAAAGTTAAGTTCTTAAGGTTTCCAAGCTCCTCTGGGAGAGGCTTAGAAAGGACACTTTGGCCAACCTCTCTAGCACACAAAAGACAAAATTATAACAAAATCAAAACTCATATACCAAAAATAATCATACATAATCTAAACTAGGCTTTCAATCATAAGAAAATATTTTTCAATACTTACAAATACTTCAATTGAGATAAATTTCCAATAAATGCAGGCAAGGGATCAGTGAAGTAATTTCGTTTGATTCTACTGCAATGTTAAACAGAAAAACGAAATCAAATCTAATATAATGTCCATTAAGTAGAAACGATAAAGGTCAAATTTGACTTATACAAATCAAACACAGGGAAATGAATGGAAAATCCATACAAATTTGTCAGAAATTGCAGAGCCACTAGTTCTTCTGGAATCGCTCCTTTTATATGTCCATAGCAAATACACTCCTGCCAAAAAATAAAGACAAGTTTCAATCATATCTCCTCAAATTTGACCTAATTGCAGATGCAAACTCTCTTGGCTTAAGAAAAATACACACTTGAAGGGTAAATTTAATACACAACTTTAGGGAAAGTTTTAACCAAAAGTTAAGATCCATCTAAAGTAACAGAAATAATATACACAATATAGTATAAACAATTCAATAAAAAGTTATGAATAACTCAAAAATCAATGCCAATAAAACAAAATTAACCGAAAACCCATTCTCAATCTAAGTGAATACAATCTGTCTATACATAAACAAAACTTGAAAAATATAAAAATTTCCCTAAATTTGGTAGAGAGAAAAAGAGATTACAGCTCAGTGATGTGCCAAGTTGAGCCATTTTCAAAGGAACAGTCACATTTGGTAGCAGGATTATAGTCCTCCAAGCTAGCTGCATTTATAGCGGCTCCACTGCAGGGCTCTGCACTTATGTTCCACCATCTTGGGTCTGCTTGTACATCCCATCGTTGAAATGTTGAGTTCAATGCCCTCACTGCTCACCACAACAAACCAGCCAATGCAAATTTCCATAACAAGCTTATAGAAATCACAGATTTTCATGAAATCAATGATCATTGAGGCCATGGATATATAAGGAAGCATTCAGATTACTTAGAATTGAGAATTTACCATTTCGGTTTATCATAGTTGAAGTAAAAGGTTAATAACAATAATCCCACTTAGTTATATATTTAAATAATAAAAATCCCCCTAAGAGTTATAGTAATACCAAAATTCTCTTGTGGTTAAGTTTTTTGGTTAAAAAAACGATAGAGGATAATTACGAAAATATTTGTTAATTGTCGTACTATAAACTTTAACGGCATATTAACGGTTCATAACAGTAAAAATTCATATTATTTCTGAAATTTTGTTATTTTATTAAACCTTCGGGGGTAAAGAAAAACCCAAGTAAGATTTTATTTTATTTTTGAATAATAATTATTAGGCTCATTTTCCAACCTTCCCAAAGGTTTGAGTTTTAGTCAGTCACACCCCTGTTTGTTTAAAATATTACTCTACATATCCCCTCACATCTCCAAATATATCTCAGACCTCCCTCTAGAAAGTTAGAGCCTATTGTTAGCAGAATTTTTTAACAAGGAAGACTAAATTTCATAATCACCCTTGAGTATACACAACTTAATTGATACCAACAAACACTGTACACCTAGACCTGGCAAATAGGCAGGTACAGGCCAGGTAAAAAATGGGTACGGGTCAAACGGGTAATGAAATATAAAACCCATACTTGGTCATGCGGGTACGAGTGGACCCAAGGGTCACCCGTTTTCCTCAAATCTGCCATTGCTTCTGGTCTGTTTTCACTTTTCAATTTTCATGCACAACATTATCAATTTCAACAAACATACTAAACAACTAAACCCAATACAACTTCATCATTTACATTTAATAAACATACTAAACAAACTTCATATGGATTACTTCAACATAGGATTCTCACATCACAAATGACAAACCCCAATAAAATATAAATAAATCTCTTTAAAAAAAAAAGGGTCTACCAGTTTTATCAAAATGCTTCCCTGCCAGTTTTATCAATTAGTAATATCCTTGCCAATTTTATCAGTTAGAAATATCCCTGCCAGTTTTATCAGTTAGTAATATCCCCACCAGTTTTGACAACAAACATTTGTGCTCACTTGGGAATTTCGTTGAACACATTGTAGACAAACCCTATTGACTCTTTCACGCCTTTTTATAGATTTAAAAGTACACATATGTAATAAAGATACAAACCCTAATGACTCTTTGAAGCCTTATTATAGATTTAAAAGTACACGTGTAATAAAGATACAACCAAGCAAGCACAGGACACAAGCAATTGACATAAAAGGACAAAGAGAAACAAGAGAAGGGATCATTTTCTTTTCCTATACATTTCTCCATTAGCTAATAGCTACTTCTAAAAGCAACAATTAACAATTCCAAATAAATTTCAATTGCAAAATATAAAACTAACTGGACGGCTGGACTTGTGTTGAGAGGAGGCCTGGCTAGATTGGAGTTCAGGGGATGATCAGCGATGAGTGACACCGGTGATGGTGACAGACTGACAGTTAGACAGTGAGAGAGAGGAGAGGGCGTGCGACGGTGGTGGCTTAATATGAGAAATTGAGAAATGAAATGAGATCGAGGGTTACCCCTTTTAATTTAATTAATAAATATAATTAGAAAATCCGAAAAGAGGTGGGTGAATTCCCCCGGTGGTGCCAACGATGCTGCAAATCCACCCACCACAAAAATGAAATGTTTCATAAGCAGTTTTGATGGAATTTCAACTTAATTTTGCCCCTCTTTCTCCTGCACAGATTTTAAACAAAATAGAATATATTTTGCTAAATGGGGTTCACTTCAATCTGAAAGCTAGCTACTCATAAATTAATAAAGTTTAATATTTCTTAAACAATAATTAAAACAAATAATTCATTTGTAAAAGAAATAAAATACACACATAAAAGAAAGGGAGAGAGAGAGTAACTTCATTAGGATGAGTAATTTGAGCAGAGGAAAAAGAGAAAAAAATTAAAGAAAAAGAAGAAAGTTTGCCAATCTTACAGAAAGTTAAGTTCTTAAGGTTCCAATCTTACAGAAAAATTAAGTTCTTTAGGTTTCCAAGCTCCTTTGGGAGAGGCCCAGAAAGTACATTGTGGCCAACCTCTCTAGCACATCAAAGACTAAATTATAACAAATCAAAACTCATATACCAAAAATATTCATATATAATCTAAACTAGGTTTTCAATCATAAGGGTATTTTTGAATACTTACAAATACTTCAATTGAGGTAAATTTCCAATAAATGCAGGCAAGGGGCCAGTGAAGTAATTTCACTTGATTCTACTGCAATGTTAAACTGAAACTAAATCAAATCTAATATAATGTCCATTAATTAGAAAACGATGAAGATCAAATTTGACTTATACAAATCAAATGCAGGGAAATGAATGGGAAAATCCACACAAGTTTGTCAGAAAGTGCAAAGCCACCAGTTCTTTTGGAATCACTCCTTTTATGTCCAGTGCAAATACACTCGTGCAAAAAATAAAGACAAGTTTCAATCATATCTCCTCAAATTTGACCTAATTACAGATGCAATCTTTCTTGGCTTTGGAAAAATACACACTTAAAGGATAAATTGTATACGTAATTTAGGGTAAGTTTTAACCAAAAGTTAAGATCCATCTACAGCATCAAAAATAATCTACACAGCATAGCAAAAACAGTTCAACAAAAAATTATGAAACACTCAAAAATCAATACCAATAACATAAAATTAACCCAAAACCCATTCTCAATCTAAGTGAATATAATTTGTCTATACTTAAATAAAACCTGAAACAAGTTAACATGAAAATTTCCCTAAATTTGGTGGAGAGAAAAAGAGATTACAACTCAGTGATGTGGCAAGTTGAGCCATTTTGAAAGGAACAGTCACATTGGATAGCAGGATTATAGTCCTCCAAGCTAGTTGTCTTTATAGCGGCTCCACTGCAGGGCTATCCAATTATGTTCCACCATCTTGGGTCTACTTGTACATCCCATTGTTGAAATATCGAGTTCAATGCCCTCATTGCTCACCACAACAAACCAACCAATACAAATTTCCATAACAAGCTTATAGAAATGCAAGCAAGCTTGCAAGTAATCACACATTTTTTATAAAATCAATGATCTTTGAGGCCATGGGTATATCAAGAGGCATTCAAATTACTTAGACTTGAGAATTCACCATCTGGGTTTATCATAGTTGAAGTAAAAAGGTCCCAACGCCAATCTACATCACAGAAGGCTCAACTTCTAGTAGTTAATTTACTCCATTTATTCCTACAGGAGCATAAGCAAGAATACAATTTATAAAGCCATAGATAGATGGAAAATTATATAAAAAGAATTAAACAGCTGAAAGATAGCAGCAACGAGAATATTCTTATTACAAAGGAAGTTTCTCTGAAGACTGTATGTTCAATTTGAGGACATTACTGACAATCACAAAGTTGTTGTGTATCTCAACCACCAACACCATGTAATCTACTCATTGGCCGAATGGAAATTCAAAAACTATTTTCTTTTCTTTTTAATAAGAAAAAATAGAATCCCAAATATTAAAACTGGGGTTGGGTTTCCCCCTTCCACCAGAGGATTCCCCAAGCCCTAGCCTAGCCCCACATTTTGCCATCCCTAACAACAAAAGCCATTATACTAGAACTTATAGACAAGGACAAAGATAGATTTACCCATAATGTTTAATTAGCCAAATCTAGAGATGATGTCGTCGAGGATGAAGAAAAAAAACAGTGATAATCGAACCCCAAACAGAAATTAAATCTGAAACTTTATTATTATAAACTTATAGTGTACTTATTGTGCATATTCACAAGACAACTAAAACATAAATATATAACTCTGTACGGTGATGAAGGCTAAATTATAATAGTAAACACAAGATTCTGAATCAAGCTAGAAGAATACTTTATTAACTGCACCATTTGCCTGAATCTCCATGAGTCCTACAGTATATGTTTAAAAAACAAATGAGGTTAATTAAGGTGAATAGAAAATTAAGAAAACATTTAAGGTACCCAACAATCTTATTTGTTATTATAACAATCTCGAAAACTTTACAATCTAAAAATCAAATGAATTGAACCTGAAAAACGTGAAGCCAATTTGGAACATCAATGCTTAATACATAGAAGAAGTAAAATGTACAATTCCTCCTGTCAATTGACAGAATTAGGGTTCAAAATTAGGTTATTTCAATAGAAATCGAAGATTAATTTATGTGATTGAAAACCCACCTGCTTGACTTTCGTTTGATTCAAGTTTCTCCTGCATACATATAAAACAATAAAGTTAACAAAAGGAAGGAGAAACAAAGAATCATTAGTTCAAATATTTTTGAAATTCAGATCTAATGATGAAGATGAAGAGCAATAAATATATCATTAATATTTACCTACTAACTGATGAAGAAGAAGAGAGATTGATTAGTCATACCTAATTTTCTGTTGATTTGATAATCTTTCCGTCTAGTGTAATCCGCGGGATATGAGCAATCTTGGACCAATCTTCACTTGTTTCTTGTTCGCATCTTTCGCTCAGTTTAGGACAACCTCTAATTATAAGTTCTCTCAAAGCGATGAGACGATCCATATCGTTGGGTAAAGATGACAATTTTGGACAATTTACAACACGAAGAACTTGAAGTTTTTGCATTGACTCTGGTAGTGCGCTCAAGTTGGAACAATTTATAATATCCAACCTTTTCGAAGTGTTAGTGGAACACTGAATAAGCCATTGCGGGAATTCCACCAATTGTGGTAATTCTTCTATATAAAGACATCGAAAGTGAGGCCATGTGGTACTGAGTTCATCATGATTGTCTTGCTTGTCCGATCCTATGCTCAAATCAATATTAAGCCTTTCACAACTTATCAAATGAAGATCTTCTAATAAGCTTAGGCTTCTCACACCCTGTGGTAATGAGACAAGTCTTGGACATTCAGAAATCCTTAAGACTTTGAAGAGCTCTTAGGTCACCAATATCTTCAAACAAATATCTTATATTATTGCAATTGGAAATCCACAAATGTCGAAGAGAATTCAAGCAACCAAT
Organism: Pistacia integerrima; assembly: GCA_026225825.1. NCBI lineage: Eukaryota > Viridiplantae > Streptophyta > Magnoliopsida > Sapindales > Anacardiaceae > Pistacia > Pistacia integerrima. The sequence goes on along the minus strand of CM047747.1, from coordinate 31,454,472 downwards.
ACCATTGTTTGGTAGATGCTTTTGCATAGTAGTTAACGAGAGACGTCTAAGACTAATTAAGTACTTTACATCTCTTGTTAACACTTTTAATTCCTCACAGCCCAATAGTGATAGATATTGCAAATTTTGCAACTTGTAAATGGAACTGGGAAGTTCTTTTATTTTAGGGTTGTATCTTAAACAAAGATATCTCAAATGTTTCAAATTACCAATTTTTTTAGGCACTACTTCAATATTTGAAGAAAATAAATTTAACATCCGCAAGAATTTACACCTTGAGACGATTAATTCCAAAAATGATTGGTTAATACCAGTACTTTCACCAGTAATTGGATAAAAACTAATGCTTCTCAAATGACCCATGTTAGGTAAAATGTTTGGAACATCTATTATGGGTGCATCAACAAAATGAAATGATAAGTGTCGATGGCTTTTAGTGCAAATTTGGTTAGTGGATTTCACTATTAAGCACTCATTTCTCATCAATGATATGGCAAGATCATGCATGAGATCATGTATTTTAAACAGGTACAAATTCTCATAAATTTGTACAATATCTTGGAAAAAAGATCTCAACATTAATTCTTTTATATATTGCATACCAATATTTTCCAAATCTTGATTTTCATTGTGGGATTGAAGAAGCCCATGGGCCATCCAAAACTGAACCAAATGAGGACTATCAAAGTCAGCATCCTTTGGAAAAATCGAACAATAAACAAAACATTATTTCAAGTGATGTGGCAGATGATTATAACTTATTCTTAGAGCGTTTAAAATGTCATTTTCTTTTTTATCCAACTTCCAAATCTCATTATCCCTCAAATTTTTCCAATCTTGTTCAGAAGTTGAGGAATAAAGTAGACTTCCTAACGCTCTTACTGCCAATGGAACACCTCCACATTTTTTTACAATTTCTATTCCAATTTCCACAAGGTTGGGATGTTGCTTTTCTTGCCCTTTTTTAAATGCATATTTAACAAACACTGACAAGCAATCATCAAGAGAAAGACCTTCTAACCTGTATGTAGGTATAGTGCCCATAATTGAGGCAACATGATCACTACGTGTAGTTACAATAATTTTACTTCCACTAACACAATTTATCAATAAACTTTTTAATTCAACCCACAACCTCAAATCTTCATTCCAAACATCATCCAAAACTAACAAATATTTTTCATGGTTTAAGATATCACGTAGGATTATTTGCAATTGGTCAGTGCTCTTGTCAACATATTTTTGCCCAGTTGCAGATTTGATGATGTCAATTAATAGTCTTTTTAAAACAAACTCATCTGACACACAAATCCACATTTTCAACTTAAAATATTCGTCCACCATTTTATCATTATACACCAATTTGGCAAGTGTGGTTTTTTCTAGATCTCCAATCCCAACAATAGGAATGATGGAAACAATTTCAGGACTATCACTAGGACCTAATAGTAGTTTCATAATCTCCTCTTTATCTTTATCCCTACCAATAACATCTGAAGCATGCACAAATGAGTGAGTTTCCCTCTCCCAACCTATAACATGATTGCTATCAACTTTCTCAGTGAGATTAAAACTATCCTTATCAGTTGCTATTTTTGCTAACCTCTTTTTAATCTCCTTAATTTCATGCCCCAAAGTAAAATGGAAGGCAACTGGATTTGAGGATGAAAAGAAGTGGCATACCTTTCTTGTAATGCCCTGACGATTCACAACTTGCTTGCACAAATCTTCCACCTCAATCTCGTCTAAAACATCTTCAGCATCATAGCAGATCTCCTTAAGCTTTCCCAGCCAAACTTTCAGCTTCTCATTATGGATTTGTTTGTCCTCAGCATCTAAGAGAAGAGCTTTGATAGTGGTTAAGGTGTCAGCAAGCTCTTGTGCATCATTTTTGACACCCCATGCCAAGCACATTTCGTTGGAAGCAAGGGATATCAGCTTACCCAAGACTTGCTCAACAATAGCAGAGACGACAGTTTCTGCCATAATTTTGAAAGAAAGAAAGTTGCAGGCTGTTGTGTTTGTGAAGTGGTGAAATTGGATTGTTGCATGAAATAATCATAAGAAAGCATGGAAATATATATAGAGTAAGATTCTTTGAGCAGCGTGAGGATTGCATGAAGTATGAAATATAGTGAAGATTAGTATATATTCTTTCTTTGTCTTGAATGAATGTAAGCTAGATATCCTTTAATTTCCCCCATGAAGAAGTATATACTAAGATTTCTTGACTTGCATGCAGTTCAAAGAAATATGCAACCCAGTGAAGACATGTTCTTTGCCTTTTTTTTTTTTTTAATATATAGTTTTGTATTTTCTTTTTCTAAATGTAAGTAAACTAAGGCTTTGAATTTTGAAAGTTGTGTTGGGAGATAATTTATGTAAATATTCTTCAACTTTATTGTTTACAAAAGTATAAGCAACAACTTTAATTCAAGTATATATCCTTTCTTTCATTTATGTCTCCAACTTTTGGAAGAAAATTCTTTCCTTCACCCCTATTCTATACTTTATTGAATTCCTTATTATCAGTCATATTTAATTTAAGTTTTATTTATTGTTTGATTTCTTAATTATAATTTCTTATATTAAACCCCAAGAATTATGTCATGAACTTTTGATCAATTCTCAGTTTTTAGATTGGCTTAACCCAAAATTCCGTCATTTAATTATGATAACGTTTAATCAGTATACTTCCATTTACTGTATAATCAATGATTGAAGTTAATAAAATATAGAATAAATTGTTGTAACATATATATAACATGACAATGACAATGAGGCATCGATAGTCAATGAATTTGTATGTCTATTATTATTTTTTCGGCCAAGTTACATCCCTCACCCTATGTTTCGTGAAGGAACATTTTTTTTCTATCTCAGTTTTGGTTTTGGACACTAACAAAGTTGTCACTCTTTTTCACATTTGGCCGTTAAACTTTACAGCAGAAGGATACTCATGTCATTTCCCGTCACTTATTTAAGGTTAATAAAAAACTTAACCTAATTAAAACCCAATAGAATTATATTTTTCTTCTAAATCAAATCAATTAAAACTCATAAAACAAATTCAAATTAAAAAAATAAATAAAAACAAAGTCCAACCACACAGCCCCACCGCATCTGTCTACGTCAAATCAAGGCTAGGTTGCTCTGGCTTGCTGGCTTTTGCCACCACTACCTTCTCTTCTGGTCATCGCCATCACCTCTTCTAGTTGCCGAGGATATTAACGAGGGGTTTGCCCACTACCTTCTCTTCTGGTTTTCGCCATAGCAATGGCTGCTCCAGCCACAATGCCATGCACGATCCATGATTTAGTTGACGAAGATGAAGATTCAGATGATGAACACATTGACATTGGGCTCAGATTTAGCTCTAACACTCTCTTTGGGCCACTTCCACTGAAGTATTGTGTTTGTTTTTACTTCTTGTTTCCTCTTTCTATTTTCTCCCCAACAACAACAGTTGTAATACAGAGAACGACGGTAGCTTTTATGGGCCATTTGGGCCGACAGGCTCAGTGGGCTTCCAACCCGATCCATCGGAACCAATGCCCAATTGGTAATTGGACTCCGAGTTGAAGCAACGAACAAAACAAGTCTTATCAAAAAGATTTAATGACATTAATTTCTACGAAATTTAACTAAATAATAAAAATTCATTTTAAGTTTCAAAAATAATATAAATTTTTTTATTATTAAAAAAAATAAATAATTCGGTAAATAATATTGAGTTATAATAGTGTAAGTTAATTGATATCAAAAAGATTTTCATTATTTCATTATTTTAGAAATTTCATGAGATTTTTTATTCTTATAATTTAAGAGAATTTTTTATTTTTACATCAAATCTTAGGAGATGGATGTTATTAACTCCATCAAAGATATCAAAAGTATTAAGAATCAACCATATCATTAATGATAAAGGAAAATTTCAACCATATCATTAATGATAAAAGAAAATTTTGATACATTCTGAAAGATAATGAATACCAATTATTGACTGAATTTAATAATTTCTCCAAGATAAACGAAAATTGTCCAATTTCTAAATCTTAATACTTAAAAGCTAAGAAAACTAGAAAAGCATAATAAAGATCCCAAATCAGGAATTATATGCTTAAATTAATATAGAGATTAAACTTTTATACATCTATATCCAAACCTTACAACCTGCATATACAATACAACATTTCTTGCCACAAAAATGGCATCCTGAATTACAAAAAATTACAAAAATTCTATCTATCACTGTAATCTTACCATGTATTGTAGCAAATTCTCAAAATTATTCGTATTGCTCATACTTTCCATATCCGAAATTTCCAAAAGACACTCCAAATAAGCTAGTTGCAAATCAGATATTATAGGAACAAGAAATATAGTGAACTTTTTCCCCCCTACATCCAGTTTCATACGATGGTCATCAAAATTATCATCTAATGTTTATTGGTATACGAGGATAACTTCACAACATTACAAGTCATAAGATAGTTTGGAGGATAACGATCAATAAGTTAACTAGTTGCATGGATTGTACTGGGCAGAAGTAGCCGTATTATCACTCAGCTTCAGCGAGCGAAGAAATTTCTACCTCCCCTCTGCTATCATGTCACTGAACCGAGCGACATTTACTGGACAGAGCAATGGATCAACTCCAGGGCTATCATCAATTGCAATTTCACATTGGCTCTTCTTTCTGCTGTAACTTCTTGTAGAAGAGGATGTGACAATATCTTTGTTCAAAAGGCTATTTGTTGTGTCCTTAAAATCCCAATCAGTCAAACAACTTGGCTTTGAAGTAACAGTTTCCATTTCGATCTCTCCAGCAAGCATGTTAACGATGCGTGACATTGGTGGCCGTAACATTGGTGATGCTTGACTGCACAATAGAGCGACTCCAATTATTCGAGAGCTTCGATTTCATTGAACTCTACTAAATTGGGATCTATCACCCCCAAACTTTGATTACTTTCATGAAGACTCCAGGCCTAGAAATATAATATAGACCATTAAAAAAGCATGAGTTTTTGCATTAAGGTACATTGGAGAAAGAAAACAAAACAAGTAAAAATTCAAGTTTTTTGTCTTTACCCATTCAAGAAGATAAATCTTTTCCCTGTCCAAGCTAGTATCAGAGTTTGCTCTTCCACTCATAATCTCCAAAGCAATAACACCAAAACTGAATACATCAGCCTTTTTTGTCAAATGCCCACGCATTGCGAACTTCGGAGCCACATAGCCACTGCAAGAAAATGAAGGGTTTCTCAAGGTTAAAATCCAAAAGTAAAGTTTGGATATATAGATTGCTCTCATGGTCATTCTTATCAATACTTGAGCGTTTGAAATACTCGCAACAAAATCTACTAGATATTTTGAAATACTCAGCAGCACATTCTAAAAGGAGTATTGAGGAAGAATGGTAGTCAAGGAATGATTAAAGTAGCTTACATGGTCCCTGCAACTCTGGCGCTGATGTGAGTTTTAGTGTCATCATATGGCTTTGCCAATCTGAAATCTGATATCTTTGGGCAGAGTTCTGCATCAAGTAAAATATTACTTGCTTTGACATCTGGATGCCTAATCTTTGGCCTAGAATCCTCATGAAGACATGCTAGACCTCTTGCCCTTCCCAAGCATAGATTCAACGGGGTAGGCCAATCAAGATGTCTCTCCCTTCTTCCTGCATAAACATAGCTGCAATCATTAAGATTTTCCAAGGGTTATTAACATTGATAATTGAGGAACCACAGACAATTTATCTCCAGAAATAACTTGGAGCTCATTCAAAATATTGCCAATCAGCTTTATGGAAACCCTTTGCCTGCTCTTTTTTGCTTAGTGAGCTAAATTTGTAGTTTTGTTATAAATAAATGCATTTTACAGAGCAGTGCAAATATTTATTTATTTGTACATTAAAACATTTGAAAGTCATCACAATTGTTTTTTGTACTGAAAGATTTATTGTTTATAAGTGGTACGAAATCATAGGAGAGAAATCACATGCACTAATTTGCAGTTGCTTGCAAGAAAAGCAAAGTAGAAAAATTTGAACTAAGGTTGATCATCAATTAGCATCCCCATGCCAAACAATACTTGATCAAGGCTTTTGTTTTCAAGATACTCATAAAAAAAGAGGAGCCTAGTTCCCTCGATGCAGCATCCATATAATCTCACAAGATTATGATGGTGCACTGCAGTTATGGTAGCGATCTCATTAACAAACTTATTTTTTCCTTGGTGGGATCCTAGTGAAAGCTGCTTCCCAGCTATTAACATAAATCATAGCTGCTCCATCCTTGTTGAGTATCCAAAAGCTAAAATTCACCTAGTTTTCCTGTTATACAACATCACAACCCAAGTTCCCGGTGTACTATTTATTGTTTGTAACTTGTAAATGTAAGATATGTAAGTTACCTTGTCCATAGGTCCAAATCCTCCCTCGCCAAGCTTATTTTAAGGATCAAAGTCTTTTGTTACAGACCTCAACGCAGCATAACTGAAAGTTTTTGGTTTAGGTCCTCTTCCAAGTAGCACTGCATATTGAAGCAAGATAAAAGAATAAATAACATTGAGGATTTACATGACAAGAGATGAATTAAAAGAGAAGCTTCGCCTCTTCCATGGAATATACTATTCCTAGTTTTGAAATTTGACATCAGAAGCCCATATTTTGCAACCGTTATAAGAATGAGACATTATAAATCTGTTATTTATGTTTCTTAGGTGCACCAGAACAAAATTCACACTTATGCCACAGCTATATTCTGGAATGCTGAAATGAAATGTAAATTCGTTGATTTTCAAAAACAAACTTGGTTTCAGAGATTTTACGACTTCTATTTTTTTTTTTTTTAAATCTCTTTGGCACTCTCAGCTCCAGCATCATCATTATCTCTATTTATCCTCATGTAAAGAACTAAAAATATCAGGACCAAACCAAAACTTGCAAGAGCTATAGAAAAACCAACAATCAACCCAGTCTGGTTCTTATTTCGTCCAATACCAACAGTTGGTGTGAAGTAGGAAAATACAGTATGTCTATCAGAAAGCATTTAAGCACAGTTATTGTAACTCATCTTATTCAAAGATTCAAAATTGACATATAACATAACAATGAAGTATTGACATCAAAATTATATTGTATAAGAGAGTTTATATATGTTCCACCCAAAAAAAGTTTAATGGCACTTCCCCACCCCCAAAATTTTATAATACCCTTTTACTGCCCAACTAGGCAACTATTATGTTCCACTCTAGTTTGGGTAAATACAATGATTTTTCTCTTGAAGACAAAAATACCTTTCTCTCTTCCTCTAATCCAAAATTCGAAAAACCCTAGGTTGGGGAAGCTTAAATCACCCGCAATTGGTGAGCAAACAAGATTGATAATGTTAGGGCTTTTGGAGACGAAGATCTAGAGAGTCAATTGGTGGTGACAAGGATGATTTCCAGTAACGAAATCGACCGCAAAGCACACGGTTGGATGCTAGGCAGGCTAGGAGCTAGGTTTGGCAATAAATCGAACAGGTGCTGAGTGACCTTGGGGCAGTGAGGTTGGAATGATCTGACAGAGAAAGGTGGCCAGAAAAACACAACACCACACAACCAATCAAAACCTACCAATTCAGCACCAAAAATCCAACGATTCGTAGAGGAAACCGCTACAAATTGTGACTATCCACAACCAAAAGAGCTAGACACGGGCGGTAAACGAAGAGCATAGAGGGTTAAGGGAGGGATGGGTTTTGAAGAATAGAGAGTGGAAGTCGAATGCTGGTGGTAGGGGCATTTTGGGTGACTGAATCAGAGGGAAAAAGGCTGAAAAGATGGAAAATCACACGAAAACTCAAGCAGCAATTTTTCGCAATTGGCAAGTGTACCAGGCTCAAGGTGAACGGATTAAGGGCGAGAGAGGCTTGATGAAGAGAATGGAGGAGGCGATGGGTTTCAGGGTGGATTTCTAACACTGGAAATTCGGCTTGAAGAGTCAACCGTGTGAATGGAGGTGGTGGCGAGTAATTTTGGACACGAGGATTAACCGAAAAATGACAAAAACTGCTAGCTATGAGACTACTAACGTGCACAATCCTTTTCTTTTCTTCCTCTCTGGTAGCCAAAATATTTGTTGACCATTCTATCCTCACTTATAACAGACTTTTGACCACCTTATCTTTTATCACAACGAACATTACCAACAAAATTGTGCTTTGGATATCAAAGTGGTATTATAAAAGCTTGAGGGTGAGAAACTATCGTTAAGCTTTTTTGGGGTGAGAAAAAGTTGTTAACTCTAAAAAAAATTAAAGTTTTAAAAAGATTTTAACAAAATACACGAAACACAAGCATATATTACTAACAATAACGAAAATTTTCAATACTTTCTGAGAGACAATGAGTGTGAATTAAATGATCTCTCAAGGCTATATGAACATTAACCTATTTCTAAATGTTGACACTTCAAATCTAAGAAAGGCAGATTAAAGAACCCAAATTAGGAATTATATGCTTGAGTTATATATAGATTGGAACTTTTATACAACTATATCCAAACCTTAGTACCATGCAAGCTACATATACTATGAATCCATATTTGTAACATTGATTGGTTAAATTCGCAACGAAAAATATTTGAAATGTTACGAATATGACATTCCATGCCACAAAATTCGCAACCTAAACTACACAATATCACAAAAATTATACCGATTGCTGTAATCTTACCCCAGTATAGCAGCAAATTCCCAAAATTATACATACTGCTGAAACTCCCCATATCCAGAAATTTCAAAAGAGATCCCAAATAAGCTAGTTGCAGAAGAACTATAGAGAGGTTTTCTCTATATACATCTAATATAATGGTCTTCAAATTCATTGTATAATTAATAGTATTGGTGTACAAGGAGCAGTGTTGTTCACTCAGTTTCAGCGAGTGAAGAAATTTCTCACCTCCCCTCTGCAATTATGTCACTGAACCGAGTGACCTTTTTTGGAGAGAGCAATGGATCAACTCTGGGGCTAAGATCAGTTGCACTATCACAGTGGCTCTTCTTTCTACTATAACTTCTTGTCGATGAGGATGTAACAATATCTTCGCTCAAAAGGCTATTTGTTATGTCCTTATAATTCCAATCAGTCAAGTAACTTGGCTTTGAAGTAAAAGTTTCCACTTCGATGTCCCCAGCAGGCATGTTAACAACGTTTGACATTGTTGACCATAACATAACTTGTCTCTGTAATTGTTCTTCTATCCCCACCTGCCTCCTTTGACCGGAGGGTTCCCTACAGGAAGAATTATGAGTGATAGAATTCCGACTTCTCAGTGTACAAATAAATAGATGGAAACGTAATAGTAGAATCTACATATAATAAGGTTATGAACCAAAACTTTCCAGTGAATTTTACCTGAATATAGATATCAAAAACACGCCTGCCATGACTCTCCCACGTTAGTGAGCCTTGATCACCAAAATCTGTCTCAGCAGTCAGCAAAGGACAAGCTCACATTGTAAGGTCCATTCTCAAGACTAAGTCCATAGTATCTAAGTGATCCAGGGAATTGCCTTGAAATGCGATAAAGCTCCGGGATTGTGGTGCCAGTCACTTGAGAGCCAGTATTTTGAACATGAGTATTAGATTGTCCATCAGGAAATCAACTTGTGTCACTAACTGCCCATTTTTCTGTATCAAGTACAAAAAAAGAAGCTCCACCAAGATCATAGTCATCAGCCTCGTACACTATCTTATCAACTTTCATCACATCACCACCACCACACTTGATTGCAAAACTTAAATCTGCAATTGCAAAGATAAAAGTTCTGGTGACAATTGTCATCTGAAACTCCTACACCAAATATGTAGACAAAATTGATGGAGTACTTTTAGTTAGTAACTTAAAGCAACTTAAACAACTCATGATACACACATTTAACGGACATAGATATCAAAGGAGAGCTATCCACTTGAAAGTTAACTGCCTATGCATGGTTTCCCATCTTTTTATTTATTTATATTTATTTTTATTTTATCGATACCCATGAATCCCTTGACCTTTCTCATGAGTTCATTGAGTTCAAAAGCAGAGACTAAAGCCACATCCTACAACTTTGCAGTGTAGAAACCTGTTTAAACTTTGCACTCATGCTGAAAAAGGTGTGGTCTTATCCCTCAACCACACCCTTAGGGTTCATACTGCTCATTTTTCTGACGAAGGTCAATAATAAACTAAAACAAATTAAGTCAACAATCACAAATATCAACAATCAAATCTAACACAAACTAGCCTCACTTCTTCCTCTTACCAAAAATTCTTGGTCTGACATTCAGAAGCATGGTCATTACATGTAAAGCATCAAAGTGCAATGCCAAGATATAATCAGAGAAGTTTAACTTTAGCTAGGAAAAGGGCAAGATATAACTTTAACTAACCTGATAATTGAGCTATCAAATGTGAAATTGTTGCCTACTAGATTCCTGTGCAATTCAATGCAAAGAAGTTTTAAGTATACTTGCTAGATATGTATTTTATTATATCATAACTTAAGAAATAGTCAACCACATTTCAAAGACATTAGAAATGAGCTCTGCTTTATGGTACCCCAAATGGTTATTCCAAGTGACATTTGAAATTATAAGCGCATCAAGGAAATTAGTAGTGTACTATTAACTATTTCTGATTATTGCCACATGATAATACAAAACACAGTCACTAAAGTGACATGTGTTGGCCATGAAGTGAGTGCCCTACAGATTCTCATACAGTCATCTACTTTTCTCTTGAATCAACAAGATTGTTGCAAACTTCATTATTGATTCCTTCATATAATCATGTAAAATATTATAATTTATTAACAAAACGAAGAAAGAAGGTTCAAGTGAGCTCCACAATGCCTAAGCTCCAAGCAAAGTGTGAAATTAAAAATAAATAAACAAATAAAAATATGGGCAAAGAAATTATAATGGATCGAGAGACATACAACTGTTGTAAACCTGTAACCCGTGAGGGCAAAGTTCCTGATAGAAAACTGTAAGATAAATCTCTGCAGGAAATAGTATGATAAGCGCCACTGAGTAAGAAACATATGCATATAAAACTGAAAAAGAACTATTCAGTTCAGATTTTCAATTGCTTTAATCAATTACTTCTCAAAAGAAAGTGGCTACAATATAGCTCAGATTTTTTAATGGGTTGGCCTAATTCCAAAATATATCTGTAGCAGTAGTGCCTTTTTCATTCTTCTTCATTTTGCATGATGAAAGATTTATCTTTCTCTTTCTCCTGTTAATCTATTCCCCAAGTATTTGGCACTAAAAGCTATTTGGAGCCTCAAAAATTTCAAGGCGAATACAACAAAATGGACGTATAGCATCCATGTTACTGGACTTGATATAATAGGCATAATCTCTAAAGATAACTGAAATTAAGGCTTACATGCTTTGAAGGTGTAGAGCTTTTTGCTCAGGAAGGATTCCTGATAGACTATTGTTTCCAAGAAACCCGGCCATAGAAGCAACAAGCAAAAGAATGCAATATTTAATGCAAGATAAGGCTTCGACAAAAATTTAAAATAAAAAGCTAACTTAAAGTTAAGTTCTCAAATCAAGAACTGATGGAGGGAAGCTTCAATAAATTTACAAGTGAGAAAGAGAATCAATACTGACCAAAGCACTTGGGATTTGATCAATTAAGTTATTGAAATTCAAATCCCCGCAAAAAGAGAGAAAATAATTAAAAAAAAAAAAAAAAGGAAACACACATGAGACAATAAGAGACAGACTCATGGCAATAAGATACTAACTTACAGAGTCTATAAACTTTGATATTCTCCAATGACAGATGGAATGCTACCATTGATCAGAGAATTTCTTAGATATCTATGGGGAAAAAAGATTGATCAGGGTCAAAATTAATCAACTGAGAAGAAAATTATCGAGAGATGAGCTCACATTGTTTATATCAGTGATTTGCCAACACAGTTAATCCAAACATCACTGATATGATACTTGTCACAGTTAATTTTTTGAGTTCGTTTTTAGAGTAATATTATATGAGTTATACCCACAATGTGGTCAATCAGGTCAAGTTAGAAAAACTGGATGGTATAGGACCTTCAAAAGAGTTTCCCCCAAATTTCCTACAGAAAATTTGACAGACTAGTCAAAAAAATAATCAGAATGCTTAAATCCAGAAAAAGCTAAAGAAACCTTTTTCTATCATTCACATACGACGTATTTGAATATCATGAAAGAAGTTTTTCGTATACTACAGCGTTGTAAGATTGGTCCAGTTCCCCATGAAATCAGGTATTTTTCCTGTCAAAGAACAATCAAATGCCCGCCTAAAATTTTAAAAATCACTCATTGTAAGCCAAATTCAGGCACAAGGTAATGTTCAAGCATAGCAGCAATAGAAAGCCATAAACATGTAGATAGGATCTTTCTTACATAATTCACATATTTCGAAGATTAGCAAATGTTTAGGGAATTTCCCCGCCCAGTCCAGAACTATATATGTTACTGTTAAATTCACAAATAAAGAACTTCTTAATTCCATAAGACTGAATTTCTAATGTATAAATTACTGTTGTGCTTCAAATATAAATAAAGAAAAATATATTAAACAAATAGTAAGAACCTAAATTTGCTCTAGTTTGACTAAGTTACCCAGTTCAGGAGGGAGTGTTCCAGAGAAATTGTTGGAACCTAGAGCCCTGCATGGCAAATATCAGAAGAATATAACTCTTTAGTGGTTATTATTTTTTATTAATTCATACATTTGTAAGGTAAGTATTCACAATTTTCCCATTATCAACATGTTTTTCAAGCAGAATTTATGTATGAATGTAATTGCAAGTTATGTTAAAGTACAATGGCTTCAATTGTGATTTTGAGTTTTCATAAACATAGTATGCAACAAGTTGAATCATATGACACTTTTTTTCTTTTTTTTTTTTATCTTAAGAGTTTCATTTTTTCATAGGTTAAAGAGTGTTTACAGTAGTCGGTTTTAGAATAAAAACAATAGATCATCATATAGTCATCCCACTAAAAACTATCTGCCATCGATGTAGGATAGTGAGAGAAGAATTAAAAACGGAGAAAATGAGAGCAAGAAACAGATAGAATGAGAGAATTTTGAAAAAAAAGGAGAAATCTAATTAGGAAACAATTTATTCATCATATTGTTTTTTCATCAGTCTGGATACCAAAGAAAAGACAACAAGCCTATTTATAATGGCCTAAACAAAACAAAATGCTAGAAATCTACCTATAACAAGTCATTCAAATTCTATTCAAAGTGGAAAAAATAATATATAAAAGCTAAATCTAACTTAAAAAGGTAATGTCTCCAAGCTCCCAAAATAAAATCTTTCCTTAAGTAACAATATTATTTTTGCTCTTGATTTAGCATCAGCCACTCTAAGCAATGGCATAGAAGAAAAGAGAAAAAATTAAAGAAAAAGGAGAAAGTTTGCCAATCTTACAGAAAAATTAAGTTCTTAAGGTTTTTAAGCTCCTTTGGGAGAGGCCCAGAAAGTACATTGTGGCCAACCTCTCTAGCATATGAAAGACAAAATTATAACAAAATCAAAACTCATATACCAAAAATAATCATATATAATCTAAACTAGGCTTTCAATCATAAGGATATTTTTCAATACTTACAAATACTTCAATTGAGATAAATTTCCAATAAATGCAGGCAAGGGACTAGTGAAGTAATATCGTTTGATTCTACTGCAATGTCAAATAGAAAAACTAAATCAAATCTATTATAATATCCATTAATTAGAAAACGATGAAGGTCAAATTTGACTTATACAAATCAAACACAGGGAATTGAATGGGAAAATCCATACAAATTTGTCAAAAATTGCAAAGCCCTTAGTTCTTCTGGAATCACTCCTTTTATGTCCAGTGTAAATACATTCCTGCGAAAAATAAAGACAAGTTTCAACCATATATCCTCAAATTTGACCTGATTAGAAATGCAAACTCTCTCGGCTTAGAAAAAATACACACTCAAAGGGATAAATTGTATACACAATTTTAGGGAAAGTTTTAACCAAAAGTTAAGATCCATCTAAAGCATCAGAAATAATCAACAGTGTATCATAAACAGTTCAATAAAAAGTTATGAACAACTCAAAAATCAATGCCAATAAGACAAAATTAACCCAAAACCCATTCTCAATCTAAGTGAATATAATCTGTCTATACTTAAACAAAACTTGAAACAAGTTAATATGAAATTTCCCTAAATTTGCTAGAGAGAGAAAGAGATTACAGCTCCGTGATGTGGCAAGTTGAGCCATTTTCGAAGGAACAGTCACATTTGATAGCAGGATTATAGTCCTCCAAGCTAGTTGCATTTATAGCGGCTCCACTGCAGGGCTCTCCACTTATGTTCCACCATCTTGGGTCTGCTTGTACATATTGAATTCAATGCCCTCACTGCTCACCACAACAAAACCAACCAACGCAAATTTCCATAACAAGCTTATAGAAATGTAAGCAAGATTGCAAGGTAATCACAGATTTTCATAAAATCAATGACCTTTGAGGCCATGGGCATATCAAAATAGTTAGAATTGAGAATTCGCCATATGGGTCTATCATAGTTGAAGTAAAAGGTTAATAACAATAATCCCCGTTAGTTATATTTAAATGATATAGTCCCCCTAGAGTTATGGTGATATAAAATTACCTTTTGGTTATTTATTTTAAAGGAAACTATAAGTCTATAAAAGGGTAATTAGGTAATATAGAAATCTTTGTAGAAATTTTGTTATTCGATAAATGTTAGGGGGTTGAGAAAAAAACCCAAGTAAGATTTTATTTTATTTTTTGAATAATAATTATTAGGGTCATTTTCCAACCTTCCCTAAGGTTTGAGTTTTAGTCAAGCACGCCCCTGTTGGTTTAAAATATGATTCTACAAATCCCCTCATCCTCATATCTCAGACCTCGCCTTAGAGTCGTTCGTGAAATTTTTACAAGGAAGACTAAATTTCATAATCACGCTTGCGTATACACAACTTAATTCATTCCAACAAACACTCCCATACCATTAAGAGTGAGGTTGGGATTAGTGTACCCTAAGAAATAATTACTTAAATATTTTTTATATAAATTAATAAATATAGTTAAAAAAATAATTAAAAAAAATAATTAATTTGTAAAGTAAAATACACACATAAAAGAAAGGGAGAGAGAGAGAGAGAGAGAGAGAGAGAGAGAGAATACCTTCATTAGGGTAAGTAATTTGAGCAGTGGAGTTGTGAATTACGAAGAAAAAGATGAAGCAAACTGCAAAAGTGGAAAAATCCTGTTTGATTATATTATTGGTAAATTATGTTTGTATTATTCAAATAGTCAAACCATCAGGCCTAATCCAATAATTAACAATTTTAATCCAGGACGGCACTCACCAGCTTGACCTTCGTTTGATTCAGGTTTCTCCTACATATATATAAAACAACTTAAAGTTAACAAAAGGAAGGAGAAACAATGAATTGCTAGTTCCAATGTTTTTGAAATTCATATCTAATAATAAACTAATCAAATTGTTAATTAAAGTCTTAACTTAAACCAAATAAGTGTTTCATGAATATTCACTTACTAACTAACGAAGAAGAGGAGAGATTGATTAGTCATACCTAATTTTCTGTCAATTTGATGATCTTTCCGTCGAGTTCAATGTTCGGAATATGAGCAATCTTAGACCAATCTTCACCTATATCTGGTTCACATCTTTTGCTCAGTTGAGAACTGTCTTCAATTAAAAGTTCTCTCAAAGCGATGAGATGATCCATATCCTTGGGTAAAGATGACAACTCTGGACACTTCTTAATACCAAGAAATTGAAGTTTTTCCATTGACTCTGATAGTGCCTTCAAGTTGGAACAATTTCGAATCTCCAACCTTTTCAAATTGTTAATGGAAAACTGAATAAGCCATTTCGGGAATTCCACCAATTGTGGTAATTCATCTATACGGAGAAATCGAAGGTGAGGCCATGTGCTATTGAGTTCATCATGATTGTCTCGTTTATCCGATCCTATTGTGACGCCTCTCAAGCATTTCATCGAACACTTGGTGTGCGTCACCCGGACCATCCAGAAGCTTCCGGAATACTCTTGTATATGCTAGAATATTGTAATTAATGTGGTAGTTGGTAGATAGTAGTTGGTAGGTGGTAGTTTAGAGTTAGCTAATCTCCACCATTGATCTCAAGAGATCTTGACCGTTCATTGTATACTCAAACTACTATAAAAGGGGGAGGCCTTCATTTGGCCAAACCATCCAAGAATTGTAAAGTTCTCTCAATTAGTAAAAGAGTTCTCTTCTAGCATCTCTTGTGAGTTTGTGTGAGTGTTTTCTTACTTGCAGGGCTAGGAGCGTGAGCAAGCAAGGCTGACTTAGGGCAATCGTCGGGAGATTAGCACCTAAGGCCGAACGAGTCCGAAGGGAAGCAATCGGGTCATTACAGTTGGTATCAGAGCGGGAAGATTCTTGGTTCAAGATGTCGTCCGAAGTTTGCCATGAAGAGCAAAGGGGGAGGGAGGCCATTCCTAACCCCAACCCTCCAAGAAGAACTCTCGAGGAGGGAAGGACAAGTCCGTGGACATGATCGCCTCCATGGAAGCGCGGGTGATGCGCAACGAGGTGAATGTTGCCGAAGTGAAGGAACACCTCGACGTCCTCGATCAAAAGATGGACGATGTTGAAGGCATGGTCGAAACCATGGGAGAGTTTCGCCAACATGTTGCCGATAAGCACCAAGCTTTTGAGGAGTTCCAAGCGGTGGTGTTGGACTCTCTCAGGACATTACAAGCTCAAGTGGAAGAGCTCCGATCGGGTCTAGAAGAAAGCAAGGGCGATTGGGCATTTTGCAAGAGGGCGGTGGCAAACGGGGTCGTCACCAATGCCGCACCACCAATGCCGCACCTCCCGCTAGGGTCGAAGTTCCAAGACCGCGGAAGTATGGGGGAAAGCGGGATGCCCAAGAGCTGGAGAACTTTCTATGGTCCATGGAGAGGTACTTCGAAGCTACCAATGTCCAAAGTGAGCAAGAGAGGGTGAACATTGCGACCGGGTATCTTGAGGACCATGCAATAGCGTGGTGGCAACGGAAGCATGCCGAGATTATGCAAGGCACATGCATCATCAACACTTGGGAGTTGCTCAAGTGTGAAATCAAGAAGCAATTCTATCCGGGCAACGTGGCATATGAAGCACGAAAGAAGATGCGAGAGCTTAAACACACGGGGCCGATTTCCAGGTATGTGGATGAGTTCTCTAAACTTATGCTTCAAGTTGATAACATGAATTCGGAAGATTTGCTATTTAATTTTATGGAGGGCTCCAACCCCACAGGCCACGGGAGCTCCAAAGGCGTCAAGTAGCCAACATCTCCTCCCACCCTTACCGAAGCCGACACCCTTGTTGAGTTCCGCAAGGGAGAGACATCCAAGCCGAAGAAGGATGGCAAGTCCGATCATGGCAAAGGTGGGGGAGGAAAGGGAGACAAACCATCTCACCGAGAAAAGGGAGATAAGCCGCCGCACAAGAAAGAATGGCGGAAGGATGGCAAGAAGGAGTACAAGCGTCGTGAGAATTGCTACCTTTGTGATGGGGATCACTGGATCCGTGACTGCCCCAAACGCAAGGCCTTCAATGCCATGTTCGAAGAAAAACAACCTGAGACATCCGCATCCGAGACAGCCAACATGGGATGCCTCCAACTTCTCAATGCCTTGAAGGTAAAGCCTGCACAACCGAAAGCTCAAGACAAGTCCCTCATGCACGTTGAAGCCACCATCAACGGGAAGAAAGTTCAAGCCTTATTGGACACGGGTGCTTCCCACAACTTCATCAAAGACAGTGAGGCAAGACGGTTAGGCCTCAAGGTGGAGAAATCAGACGGATGGCTCAAGACGGTGAATGCTGAAGCTAAACCGCTTGGGGCGTGGCTCGGAATGTTGAGCTACATCTTGGCACCTGGAGCGGCAAGGTATCATTTTCTATTGCACCTTTAGATGATTTTAACCTTGTTCTTGGCATGGAGTTTCTCAGGCAATTCAATGCGGTGCCCCTACCGCGGTATAACTCTATGTGTATCCTGGAGGGAGTCCCGTGCATGGTTCCGACAGTGAGCAAAGCCGCACCAAGCAACCAACTCTCCGCAATGCAAATTGAGAAGGGACTTAAGCGAAAGGAAGAGACCTTTCTCGCCATGGTGCATGAGTTGGGAGACGAGGGAGGTGTGGACACTATAGAGCCGGTACCGGGGGAAGTATCCAGAGTCCTTGAAGAATACAAGGACGTCATGCCATCCGAGTTGCCAAAATGCCTACCACCTAGGAGGGAGGTGGACCATAAGATCGAGCTAGAGCCGGGAGCCAACCCACCCGCCAAAGCTCCATACCGGATGTCGCCACCAGAATTAGACGAGTTGCGGAGACAACTCAAAGATCTCTTAGAGGCCGGATTTATCAAGCCTTCGAAAGCACCATACGGAGCTCCGGTCCTCTTTCAAAAGAAGCATGATGGGTCGCTTCGCCTTTGCATCGACTATCGGGCACTTAACAAGGTAACCATTAAAAACAAATACCCCATTCCACTAATTGCCGATTTGTTTGATCAACTTGGACAGGCCAAGTACTTTTCTAAGCTTGACTTGAGATCGGGGTATTACCAAGTCCGGATTGCGGAGGGGGATGAGCCGAAGACTGCATGTGTGACACGTTACGGAGCCTTCGAGTTCAAAGTCATGCCATTCGGCCTCACCAATGCCCCTGCCACATTTTGCACGCTCATGAACCACATTTTCCATCCATATCTTGATCGGTTCGTGGTGGTCTATCTCGACGACATTGTGGTGTATAGCAACACTCTTGAGGAACATGCCGAGCACCTACGGACAGTTTTCCAAGTGTTGCAAGAGAACAAGCTATATGTCAAGCGGGAGAAGTGTTCATTTGCCAAGCCGGAGGTAGAGTTTCTCGGCCATAAGATCACGGATGGGAAACTCATCATGGACAAAGCCAAGGTGAAGGCTATTGCGGAGTGGGAAGCTCCAACGAAGGTTACCGAGTTACGCTCTTTCCTGGGGCTCGTGAACTATTATCGAAGATTCATCAAAGGCTATTCCACCATTGCCGCACCACTTACGGACTTGCTGAAGAAGGCCATAAAATGGGAGTGGACGGTTGATCGCCAACATGCCTTTGACACTTTGAAAAGGGCCATCATGGAGGAGCCGGTACTAGCATTGCCCAACCATGCCCAACCATTTGAGGTACATACTGATGCATCCGATTTTGCTATTGGAGGTGTTTTGATGCAGGAAGAACATCCTATAGCCTTTGAGAGCCGAAAGCTCAATGATACGGAGCGGCGATACACGGTGCAAGAGAAAGAGATGACAGCTGTGGTGCATTGTCTACGCACTTGGCGGCACTACTTACTTGGGTCCAAATTCTTAGTGAAGACGGACAATGTGGCAACAAGCTATTTCCAGAGTCAGAAGAAGCTCAGTCCCAAGCAAGCTAGATGGCAAGACTTCCTGGCCGAGTTTGACTATGTGTTAGAGTATAAGCCCGGGAAAGCCAACTTGGTAGCGGATGCATTGAGTCGGAAGGCCGAGTTAGCAGCCATCAGCAAGGTACAAGGAGATCTTCTCAAGCTTATAAGGGAGGGTCTCGAGCATGACGCATTGGCCAAGCAACTCCTTTCTTTAGCTCAAGATGGCAAGACCAAGCGCTTTTGGGTAGAAGATGGCCTCCTGTACACCAAAGGGAGAAGGGTGTATGTTCCGAAGTGGGGAAATTTGCGGAGGAACTTGATCAAGGAGTGTCACGACACCAAATGGGCCGGACATCCCGGACAAAAGCGCACCCGAGCATTGTTGGAAGCAGCTTATTATTGGCCACAAATGCGGGATGATGTGGAGCAGTTTGTACGAACCTGTCTTGTGTGCCAACAAGACAAAGTGGAACATCAAAGCCCCGATGGATTACTAGAGCCGTTGCCCACACCGAGTAGACCATGGGAGAGCATCTCAATGGATTTCATAGTGTGCTTGCCGAAATCCGAGGGGTTTACTACCATTATTGTTGTGGTGGACAGGTTATCGAAGTATGCTACTTTCATTCCTGCACCGAAGGAATGTACAGCGGAAGACACGGCCAAGCTCTTTTTCAAGCATGTTGTGAAGTATTGGGGTCTTCCGAAGTCTATCATCAGTGATCGAGACAGTCGGTTCACCGGGAGGTTTTGGACCGAATTGTTCAAACTCATGGGGTCGGCGTTGCACTTTTCTACAAGCTTTCACCCTCAAACCGATGGGCAAACCGAGAGAGTGAATGCTTTGTTGGAGATTTATCTACGGCACTTTGTGAGCGCCAACCAGCTTGATTGGGCAAAGTTGCTCGACGTAGCCCAATTTTCATACAACTTGCAAAGAAGCGAAGCCACCAACAAAAGCCCGTTCGAGGTAGTAATGGGTCAACAGCCACTCACGCCGCACACTTTGGGTACAAGTTATAAGGGGAGCAGCCCCGCGGCATTCAAAGTTGCTAAGTCGTGGCATGAGCAAGCCGACATCACACGGGTGTACCTCGATAAAGCAACTAAGAAGATGAAGAAATGGGCGGACAAGAAACGGAGGCATGTAGAGTACAATGTGGGAGATTTAGTACTTGTCAAAATCCTCCCTTCACAACACAAGTCCACCCGATCATTGCACAAGGCCCTTGTCCGAAGATACGAGGGGCCATTTCCCATAATCAAGAGGGTCGGTAATGTGTCTTACAAGCTTGAGCTACCTTCTTGGTTGAGACTTCATCCGGTCTTCCATGTGAGTTGTTTGAAGCCATACCACGAAGATACGGAAGATCCGAGAAGGGGGGAACCAAAGCGGATACCATTTGGCAACACCAAATTCTATGACAAGGAGGTGGAGTGTGTGTTAGCCGATCGCGTCGTTCGACAAAAAGGCTATCCTCCAAGTCGGGAATACTTCGTCAAATGGAAGGGTCTACCGAAGAGTGAAGCTAGTTGGGAACCCGAGAGTGCATTGTGGCAATTCAAAGACAAGGTCCGAGAATTCCACGAAGAGTCGACGAGGACGTCTCCGGATTAGGTGGGGGAGAATGTGACGCCTCTCAAGCATTTCATCGAACACTTGGTGTGCGTCACCCGGACCATCCAGAAGCTTCCGGAATACTCTTGTATATGCTAGAATATTGTAATTAATGTGGTAGTTGGTAGATAGTAGTTGGTAGGTGGTAGTTTAGAGTTAGCTAATCTCCACCGTTGATCTCAAGAGATCTTGACCGTTCATTGTATACTCAAACTACTATAAAAGGGGGAGGCCTTCATTTGGCCAAACCATCCAAGAATTGTAAAGTTCTCTCAATTAGTAAAAGAGTTCTCTTCTAGCATCTCTTGTGAGTTTGTGTGAGTGTTTTCTTACTTGCAGGGCTAGGAGCGTGAGCAAGCAAGGCTGACTTAGGGCAATCGTCGAGGGAAGCGTACACTATGCTCAAATCAAGATTAAGCCTTCTACAACTTTTAAAACCAAGATCTTCTAATGAGCTTAGGTTTCTCACACCACGTGGTAATGAGATAAGTCTTGGACATTCAAAAATCAGTAGAGTTTGAAGGACTCTTAGGTGATCAATATCTTCAAACAAATATTCTAAATTATTGCAATTGGAAATCCGCAAACGTCTAAGAGAATTCAAGCAACCAATACCATTTATTGGTAGATGCTTCTCTATCGTTGTTAAGATGGGACATCTAAGACTAATTAAGTACTTTACGTCTCTTGTTAACGCTTTTAATTCCTCACAACCCAATAGTGATAGAAATTGCAAATTTTGTAGCTTGTAAATGGAACTTGGGAGTTCTTTTATTTTAGGGTTGCTTCCTAGATAAAGATATCTCAAATGCTTCAAAGTGCCAATTTTTTTAGGCACTACTTGAATATTTGAAAATTTTAAGTCTAACATCCGCAAGAATTTGCACCTTGAGACGATTAATTCCAAAAATGATTGGCTAATACTAGCACTTTCACCAATAACTTGAATAAAAGTAATGCTTCTTAGATAACCCAAGTTACGTAAAATGTTTGGAACATCCATTATAGGCGCATCAAGAAAATGAAATGATAAGTGTCGATGACTTTTGGTACAAATTTGGTTAGTGGATTTCACGATTAAGCACTCATTTCTCATCAACGATGTGGCAAGATCATGCATGAGATCATGAATTTTAAACGTGTAAAAATTCTTGTGAAATCGTACAATATCTTGGAAAAAAGATCTAGACATTAATTCTTTTATATATTGCATACCAATATTTTCCAAATCTTGATTTTCATTGTGGGATTGAAGACGCCCATAGGCCATCCAAAACTGAACCAAATGAATACTATCAAACTCAAAGTCTTTTGGAAAAATGGAACAATAAAGAAAACATTGTTTCAAGTGAGATGGCAGATGATTATAACTTATTCTTAGAGCATTTAAAATGTTATTTTCATTTTGATCCAACTTCCAAATCTCATTATCCCTTAAATTTTTCCAATCTTGCTCAGAACTTGAGGAATAAAGTAGACTTCCTAACGCTCTTACTGCCAATGGAACACCTCCACTTTTTTTCACAATTTCAATTCCAATTTCCATAAGGATTGGATGTTGCTTTTCTTGCCCTTCTTTAAATGCATATTTAACAAACACTAACAAGCAGACGTCAAGAGAAAGACCTTCTAACTTGTATGTAGGTACAGTGCCCATAATTGAGGCAATACGATCACTACGTGTAGTTACAATAATTTTGCTTTCACTAACACATTCTATCAATAAATTTCTTAATTCAACCCACAACCCATAATCTTCATTCTAAACATCATCCAAAACTAACAAATATTTTGCATGGCTTAAGATATCACGTAGAATTCTTTGCAATTGATCAGTGCTCTTAAAATCACATTTTTTCTTGGTTGCTGATTCAATAATGTCAATTAATAATTTTTTCAAAACAAACTCATCTGACACACAAATCCACATTTTCAACTTAAAAAATTTGTCCACCATTTTATCATTATACACTAATTTCGCAAGTGTGGTTTTTCCTAGGCCTCTTATCCCAACAATAGGAATGACAGAAACATTTTCATAGCCATCACTTGGATGTAATAGTAATTTCATAATCTTCTCTTTATCTTTATCCCTACCAATAACATCTGAAGCACGCACAAATGATTGAGTTTCCCTCTCCCTCTCCCAATCTATAAAATGATTGCTATCAACTTTCTCAAAAAGATTAAAATTATCCTTATCAACTGCTATTTTTGCTAACCTCTTTTTAATCTCCTTAATTTTATGCCCCAAGGTAAAAAGGAATGCAATTGGATTTGAGGATGAAAAAAAGTGGCGTACCTTTCTTGTACTGCTTTGACTAGTCACCACTTGTTTACGCAAACCTTTCACCTCAATCTCGTCTAAAACATCTTCGGCATTGTAGCAGATCTCCTTAAGCTTTCCCAGCCAAACTTTGAGCTTCTCATTATGGACATGCTTGTCCTCAACATCTAAGAGAACAGCTTTGATAGTAGTTAAGGTGTCAACAAGCTCTTGTGCATCTTTTTGGACACCCCATGCAAAGCTTATTTCATTGGAAGCAAGGGATGATAGCTTACCCAAGAGTTCCTCAGCAATAACAGAGCTGATTGTTTCTGCCATATCTTTGAAAGAAAAGAAAATTGCAGGATTTTGTGTTTGTGAAGTAGTGAAGTTGAATTGTTGTATGAAATAATGATAACCGAGCATCTGCATATCATATATATTATCTTCTTCTTTATTGAATTAATTATTGGACCATACGCTTCCACACGCAATTACATCATCACTTGACCAAAGGGACTTTCCGACACGTCGCATTCGGCAACTTGCAAGCTTGCTTAGTTAGCTGTATGAAACCAATTGGAATTGACACGTATGCATAGATCAGGCAAGAGACACGTGGTAGTAATCATATCACTAACCCGATTATAATTAAAAATGCAACTAATGGTAGGGAAATGAGAATTTTAGACAGCTGGGGTCTCTTTACAAGTAGAAAGCCTCTGAAATGGTAGTGAAATTTATCCTAAAACATACGGTCTATATCAATATAACTAATCTTTGAGTGCATATAAAGTGTGAAGACATTTTTTTTAAGATGTTTATTATTTGTTTTTTATACTATTGAATTGTATTAGGGAAGTCGTTTTATAAATCGAGTGGATAATATTATCAAATTTAGATTCTAATCACGGAGGTCTGAATTTAAAAAATGAAAATTAAAACTAAAAAACAGTCGGACTACTCCTGTATATATATACTATGTACTATATACTCTTCAGGATTCTCAACATCAAAGCATTTAGTATGCCTTTAAGTTATTATTTGACTTTTATATATAGTTTCAGCTAGTGAGTTGAACTTTCCTAGTTGGAAATTTATTAAAAATTGACAACATCTAAGGAGTCTACCCTGGTGGGAAGGATAAGACAAGCTAATTTTTAATCGGTTGACGATGTACTACGTTCAATATTTGATGTCGCTATTGATATAATTGAAATTTATTAGTTTGCAGTTGAATTAATAATAAAATTTAATATTATCTAAAATACTAGTAAAGTTTTCTATCATCGTGGGCCACCAAATTAAGTTAGCCTAGAAATTTTGCATGGACTCCTTGAACATAAAGTTCACTAATCACATCAAATGGGGAATAACCACATCAAGAGGACCTCATGTGTATTCTTTGTTTGTTGTAGAATGGAATTGTAACACAGCTGATGTTCGAGCTGTCAAATGTGAAGTTGTTGCCCACTAGATTCCTATACAATTCAATGTAATTAATGATCAATTATATATCAAAGTTTGAAGCATACTTGTTAGGGATAAAATGATATTTTATAAAATGCTAAATGTAGATAAAAATTTGCGAAATAGTTTACTAGACTATAAAGTCATCAAAATTGAGCTTTTTTCGATGATATTAGTTCTTTTGAGTGCCAAAAAGGAAGAGATCGCCGGTTTACCAGTGACGATAAGTGTTGGTCATGAAGATTGGTGTTTGATTCTTTCATGCAATCACGTAAATTATTATAAATTAAAGAACCAAGGAAAGAGGATTCATGGCATCATTATTCACCCACTCCGAAAAAGGTCCTGATAGATAATTGTAAGAAAAATTCCTACAGGAAATAGTATGATAACCACAATTTAGTAGGAAACACACACACACACACACACACACACACACACACACACACACACACACACACACACATATATATATATATATATATATATATATATATATATATAATCGAAAGAATTCAAATTGCTTTTATCAATTAGAGACGA
>CM047747.1:31375195-31428945 GCA_026225825.1 Pistacia integerrima | reverse complement strand
GAACTTTCCTAGTTGGAAATTTATTAAAAATTGACAACATCTAAGGAGTCTACCCTGGTGGGAAGGATGAGACAAGCTAATTTTTTAATCGGTTGACGATGTACTACTTTCAATATTTGATGTCGCTATTGATATAATTGAAATTTATTAGTTTGCAGTTGAATTAATAATAAAATTGAATATTATCTAAAATACTAGTAAAGTTTTCTATCATCGTGGGCCACCAAATTAAGTTAGCCTAGAAATTTTGCATGGACTCCTTGAAAATAAAGTCCACTAATCACATCAAATGGGGAATAACCACATCAAGAGGACCTCATGTGTATTCTTTGTTTGTTGTAGAATGGAATTGTAACACAGCTGATGTTCGAGCTGTCAAATGTGAAGTTGTTGCCCACTAGATTCCTATACAATTCAATGTAATTAATGATCAATTATATATCAAAGTTTTAAGTATACTTGTTAGAGATAAAATGATATTTTATAATATGCTAAATGTAAATAAAAATTTGAGAAATAGTTTACTAGATTATAAAGTCATCAAAATTGAGCTTTTTTCGATGATATTAGTTCTTTTGAGTGCCAAAAAGGAAGAGATCACCGGATTACCAACAGCGATAAGTGTTGGCCATAAAGATTGGTGTTTGATTCTTTCATGCAATTGTGTAAATTATTATAAATTGAAGAACCAAGGAAAGAGGATTCATGGTTTGAGAGACGTACAACGTTACATCATTATTCATCCACTATGGAAAAGGTCATGATAGATAATTGTAAGAAAAATCCCTGTAGAAAATAGTATGATAATCATAATTTAGTAAGAAACACATACACGCACACATACACATAGATATATATATATATATATAATCAATAAAGAATTGAAATTGCTTTTATCAATTAAAGACGATTAATTTCATTTTGTTGAAATAGATTTAGGCATAATTTCACAACATAAGTGAATGTAATAATTGCTATACTCAGTTTGACCAAATACTGTTGAATGAAGACTTACATAGTTTGAAGTTTTACACTTTTTTGGTGAGGAAGTCCTCCAAACAGATTGTTGTTTCCAAGAAACCTGACCAGTTAAATTGTGCAGAAGAGAAACAATAGAAAAGAAAGAAAGAAAGAAAGAAAGAAAAAGGTTTATTAAATGAAAGAATAAAGGCCAGACCAAAATCTAAGATAAAACTGAAGGACTCAAATCTTGAAATTGATGGAGAGAAGTATATAAAAAAATTACAACTGAGTAAGAGGATCAATACTGGACAAAGCACTAGGGATTTGACCACTTAAGTTGTTGAAACTCAAATCCCTGGCAAAAGAGAAAAAAAAAATAAATAAATAAAAGAAGACTCAAACAAACAAGAAGAGACACACTCTGTGCCAATAAAATAATAACTCACAGAGTCTGTAAACTTTTATATTTTCCAATGTAAGAAGGAATGCTACCATTGATCAGAGCATTTCTTAGAGATCTATGAAGATAAAAACTTGTCAGTGTCAAAATGAATCAGCTCAGAAGAGAAGTATCAGAAACTAAAAAGTTAGATATAACTTAATAGAGTATGAGTAACTTACAAATAAGTCAAGTTCTTCATATTTTTAATGAAATCTAGAGACGAGTTAACATTGTTTAAGTCGGTGATTTGCCTACATAATTAATTCAAACATAACTAATATGATAGCGTGTCAAACTATAATTTTTTGAATTAGCTTTTAGAGAGTAGTAATATTTGAATTATACTTACAATTTCTCCAATAAGGTCAAGTTAGAAAAACTGGATGGTATAGGACCTTCAAGTGAGTTCCCTCCAAATCTCCTACATAAGTATTAGTCAACAAAATAATCAGAGTGCTTAAATCTGGACAGAGCTAGAGAAAATATTTGCTACCATTAACAATGATACAATTAAATATCATGAAAGAAGTTTTTCATATATTACAACGCTGTAAGCTTGTTCCAATTCCCAATGAACTCTAGTATTTTGCATGTCAACGCACAATCATATGCCCACCTAAAATTAACAAATCACTCATTGTTAGTCGAGTACAGGCATTTAATCTTCAAGCATGGCACAAACATAAAGTCATAAACATGTAGAAAAGATCTTCCTTACACTTTTATCAAATTTCGAAGATTAGCAAAAGTTGGAGGAATTTCGCCGCTCACTCCAGAATTATCTATGTAACTATTAAGTCCACCGATAAAGAAATTCCTATTTTCATAAGACATATATCTCAGGTGTAAAAATTAGTGTTTTACTTGGAAACTAAATAGAGAAAACATATTTTAAACAAATAAGTAAGATTTTACATTTCCTCTAGTTTGTCTAAGAATCCCAGTTCGAGGGAGTGTTCTAGAGAAATTGTTGGAACCTATAGCCCTGCATGAAATGTATCAAGAGAATTAACTCTCTAATGCTCATTATTTTATATTAAGTCATACATTTGTAAGACATTATTCAAGCAGAATTTGAACGAAATAGAGACAGTAGCGAGAACAAAACAACAATAAAGCAAATCACAGATAATAAACACACAGAAAATAACAAATGCAATTTACCCTGGTTCACCTAATATGGGTTATGTCCAACTGAGTCAATATTATTACAATACTTCATCTCCTCTCTTGTTTACAATGAATGAATATTACAATACTTCATCTCCTCTCTTGTTTACAATGAATGAATTGCCTACTGATTTGCTATCACACTTATAACAAGAGAAAAATATGTTTATATACTAGGCTTAAGTGACAAAATCTAGTTATACAAGGTTTCCTATTCTTAAGCACAACCAAATAAATAATTAATAACTTAAAGAAATCCTACAGCGGTTATACATGGAAAAGGCCCAAACCACATTCAGGCCCAAGGGCGTTGCCCTTGCGACCCTCGCCCACTCACTAGGGAGCAGGGCCCCCTCCCATTGATCGAGCAGTGGGACCCCCAAATGCGTCTGCGTAACCCATTAATGCTGAAGTAATCAACAACTCCAACAAAGTTCATGAAATATTAATTGCAAGCTTGCTTATCTCTAAGAATATCGCAATGCTTTAACGAAGCCCCGAAAAAATTAACCACAATTGTTACGATATTAAAAAGATCATTAACATCATCATGGTTCTTTGTTAAAGCCACAATAGCCAACTGGAATTGATGGGCAAAACAATGAATATAGTAAGCACATTTATTCTATTTCAAAACAAGTGTCTTCAAACCGTTAAATTTTCCTTGCATATTACCAGCTCTATCATAACCTTGTCCTTGCAGTCTAGAAAAACTCAACCCACGCCTTGAAAAGAAATTATCAAGTGTTGCCTTGAGTGAGAGAGTTGTGGTACTAGTAACGTGTTCAACACCCAGAAAATGCTCCACAACAAGTCCGTTCTTGTTAACATAACATAAGACAATAGCAATTTGTTCCTTCCTAGAGATATCACGAGATTCATCAATTATTATAGTGAATAATGAATCTCCTAAATCTCTAATGATAACACTTACAGTTATGTGAAGCAGCACTTACAATGTCTTTTTGAATCTCAAGTGATGTCAATTTGAGATTATCAAGAACATTCTTGAAAGCTACAACATTGTGATCTTCATTATGATTAGCAAGAAATCGTAGAAGTTCGAGAAAACTCCCTTGGTTGCTTGAATCATAGGATTCATCATTACCACAAAATGAAAGTCCTTTCCTTGGAAGAAAACAAATACAGTCAACTATAGAATTTAAACGAGTTCGATACTCTGTTCGTGCTTGAGAAGAGTGTCGATAAAAAATGTCTGAATATGTTGGTCTTGATTCAATAATGATTCACACATTTTCGGGCTTGGTTATGGGCACTATTAGAACCTCCAACGTGAATATTCAATTTTTCTTTCTTTTTCCAATTTGAAAATCCTTGACCAACAAAGCAATCATTGTATCACCATCTGGCTTAAAAAGATAGCAATAAAGAAAAAAAGCAACATCTTTCGCTATACTATATTCCAACCATCGTTCAAATTCACTAAACCAAGAAACAACAAATCGTCTTGAAAATCCACCAAAATACCTAGAATGAAACTCATGGCCCTTAGGTTGACAAGGACCCCTTTCCAAATATATTCTTCGGATTTGATCTTGAATATTAGGATTATACTCTAGAATTCGAGGTCTTAAGCTTGGATCCGTAGGAAGATCTCGTAAATCAACATCCACTCTTTTACTTGAATCATCAACATTTTCCTCTTGTTCAAATGATGAGATCGTTGTTGATTTTCTTTTGAAATATCTCTTCATACTATTTCAAAACAACAATATATTATTACTTAATAGAGAAAAATTCAACAAAATAAGCTATGTACTCAATAAACCAAACAACAACAATAATCTATGTATACAATAATAATTATTAATATAAGTGAAATCACAACTACTAAATAGATTTATAAAGCTAATAAGTTAAGGTATTCCAACAACAAATGGGTAAAACAATATGGTCCCAATAATCCATCTTCTCCATTAAAAAAAAATAAAAAAAATCAACAACACAAAATAGGCTAACATGGGTAAAACAATGTGATCTCAAGGCCAATTCCAAAATCCATTTGAATGAAACAATTTTATATAACAAAGATAAAAATAGGTAAAACAATGTGGTCTCAAGAACTTATCTTCTCTATTATGAGAAAACTATACTTGTGTGGATAGAAGGAAAATTTTGGCTTGATAGGTTGTTGGTTAGGAAGAAGAAAAAGGTGGGGTTTAGTACTTCAGTTTAGTTTGATACCCCCGCATAACCCATTAACCCAACCCTCCCTCCCTCTATCTTTAGTACTTCAGTTTAGTTTGATACCCCCGCATAACCCATTAACCCAACCCTCCCTCCCTCTATCTTTAGTACTTCAGTTTAGTTTGATACCCCCGCATAACCCATTAACGCAACCCTCCCCCCAAAGGAAAAAAAAAAAAAAAGTAGCTTGCTTTAATTTATTGGGCATAATGAAGTTTTTGGGTATTTTAATTTTATATAAGGGCAATTTGGTAAAGACATAGCAAAAATAATTCAAGAATCAAGGAGGTCAAACTTCACATAAGGGCTTTTTCTAATATACTTAAGCAAAAAAATTTAAAAGTCATCGAGGGTCAATTGATCCTCCTTGATCCCAAATATTCAAAGCAAGTAACAATTATGGACTAAAACAATCAAATATTCAAAACCATACAATGAATTACATAACCTTTTTAACAAAAACTATATAGCAAACATGATAAGCAATTGAATAGGAGTATAACAACACGATAGCCAATAAATTACAACCATGAGAACAAATTTTACGTTTCTAACAAAAAATATGTATCAACCATAAAGGAGCAATTAAAGAGGCATAGTAAAATGAATACATTATCTTCAATAGAACATAATTTGTAACTATGAGAACAAATATTATGTTTCAACTAAAGGTATATATACCTACATCAAATCAGGATAAAAAAGTCTAACAATAAACTAGCAAAAGCAAAAGAAAACCATTACAAATAACAATTAAAAATTGATTACCTCTCTTTCTTCAGATAAATTATATAACAAATTGTTAATATATCGACACATATATAGGATTAACAATAAACTAGCAAAAGAAAAAGAAAACTTTTACAA
Organism: Pistacia integerrima; assembly: GCA_026225825.1. NCBI lineage: Eukaryota > Viridiplantae > Streptophyta > Magnoliopsida > Sapindales > Anacardiaceae > Pistacia > Pistacia integerrima. Next base: position 31,423,295 of record CM047747.1, on the reverse strand, counting down.
ATAACAATTAAAAATTGACTACTCTTTCTTCAGATAAATCATGTAACAAACTGTTAATATATCGACATATATATAGGATTCAAAGTAATGAATCCTTTAACTGATACAACATATCTTTTCATATTCTTGAAATTCAATAATAAACCTTATTAATCTATTAATATTCAACGTTCATTCATGCATATTAATTATTATTAATATTAACATATCTTTATCCCTTTACATTCAATTAAACAAAAACAATGAATCAAACTAAATGCATCAAACAAAACGAATAATCATGCATATTAATTAACATTAATATATTTGTACCCCTTCACATTCAATTAATTATTACTAATATTAATATATATTTATCCATAGGCCTTCACATTCAATTAAACAAAAACAATGAATCAAAATAAATTCATCCAACAAAACGTATAATAATAAAACTAAATTTTAATTATAAAACGTATAATCATAAAATATTTAATGTGAATGTAAAGTGTATTTATCTAATTAAACACATCCAACAATTATTGAATGTATCTTGCTATATAGATATTTGTTATTAATAATACTAAATAGCCTAAATCAATAACATACAGACATTTGCAATAATTATAGAGCTTATGAAATCCTAAGCGGTGATCAAATAGAAAGTGTTTCATAATAGATAGATTGACATATTAATTAGAGAATTGAGTTGAATACTGTTTAAATAAAGAATGGTCGCTAGCCTGTGGACTTTGCTCATGATGAGTCAATGTTCAAGCAAAGATTATAAATACATTTTTTTTTTTTTTTGGTTAAAAAAAAGTGAAAATTCTATGATAATATTTAATATACCCGGAATTTTTTTTTTTTATTAATTTTGATTTGTAATGTGCTATAGATTTTTAGAATCCAAGTTAAGTTTTGGCTAATTTTTTTTTTTTTATTGTTTAAATAAACTCTGTATCAAATAGAAATTTAGAGTTTGAATATTCACGTGTATTAATACTCATCCTCTTTTAGAAAATATCTTTTATTAAAAAAAATAAAAATTGGACAAAGTCCTTATGTGAAGAAATTGTTACAGGACAATATATATTGTAGTTTTCAATTTAGGTTATAATTTTTTTTTTTTTTTTTATTAATAGCTTCATAACATAAGTAAACTTGGTCAAAATTAAAAAAACAAAATTAATTTGGAGTTCGGAGTTTGGATCTTCACATGTAGAAACTTATCCTCTTTTGAAGATATCTTTTTTTTTTTAAAAAAAAAAAATTTAGAGAAAGTTCATATGTGAAGAAATTGTTACAGGATAAAATTTTGTAATTTCCAAATTTGGTTGAAATTTTGTTTTCCAATAGCTTCTTTAACATAAGTAAACTTGGTCTAAATTTATTAAAAAACTTCATTTATGTATTAATTGAAACTTATTAATTTGTAGTTGACACTTTTAATTATTATTATTATTATTCCACCAAATTAATATAGCCTATAAATTTTGCATGGTCCATCAATCACATCAACTAAGAAAGATATTTCGGCTACTGTTCTGTGGAATAATTATTCTGCAGAGTTTTTATGAATTTTCAAATTTCAGGTTCTTAACAAAGTAAACTTTGTTAAGAATCTTTATTGAATTAATTACTGGACCATACGCTTTCACACGCAAAAGGAAATTTCCGACACGTCGCATTCTGCAACTTGCAAGCTTGTTTAGTTAGCTCTATGAAACCAATTGGAATCGAACACGTATGCACAGATCCGATTAGAGACACGTGGCAGTAATTAGATCACTAATCCGATTATAATTAAAAATGCAACTTGGCCATCTCCGGCTCCACGCCTGACTTCCGCTCATTTTCTCACCTTGATTTCCACGAGATGGCTCTTCCACCGTTGACGTGTTTTCACATGCTGGATTCAAATAAACTGTGGGGCCATCACTTTTAAGATCTTTTTGTGATGATGATGATGATTATCATCTTGAGATTAATGAATGAAATTCATCTTTTTAATGGAATCGAACACGTTTGAAACTGTGAATAGATCAGGCAAGAGACACGTGGTAGTAATCAGATCACTAACCCGACTATAATTAAAAATGCAACTAATGGAGTATGGTTTAATTAATAATTAATTGTATTTATTAATTATTAATTAAATTATGACTAAGACTCTTCCACCGTTGACCTGTTTTCACACGCTGGACAACTAACAGTCTCTCAAATATTATTCTGATTTTTTTAATAAAGTTAAAACCCAAAAATATATTTATTTCAATATTTTTAAAATTTTATTTTATTTTATTTATTTCATAAAATATTAATAATTATTTTTTTCGTAAATATAATCTAATTTTTTTAAATATTATTTAAAAAAATATTTGAACAATGAACGGACCTAAACTGTGGGGCATGACTTTTAAGGTCTCGAGTTCTTTGATGATGATCATCATCTTGGGATTAATGAATGAAATTCCATATAATTTAATTAAGGGTGAACGACTTGTACATACCTAAAGTTTACTGTAATGACAAGTTGGTACCCAAAAGGTTTTGAAACGACAAATAAGTACCTTAAGTCATATTACGTTAGTGATTTTTGTTTATTAATAGTGAAAAGACTAAAATGCCCTTCAAAGTTTTAATTTTTGTTTTTTATAAATTTAAAAATTTCTAAAAAACCCCCTAGGTTTGCTAATTTAATTAAACACCCCCATATATAAAAAGTTTGTTAAATGACAAAAACACCCCCACCACCCCAATGCCAGATTCCGGCCACCATCGCCGGAATCTGGCCAGCTAGCATTACGACACAGATCCCCATCGGATACGTAGCGTGAAAAATACTGATGTGGCCTTTTCGAGGCCGATCCGCCACGGATCTGGCCGGAAAAGGCCAGATCTGGCCGTCAAGCAGCGCCAGATCGGCCTTTTCGGCCGATCCAGTAGCTATCTGGCCAAGGAACCAGATCTATGCCAGATCGGCCGTCGCGCCGCAGATGGAGTTTTGCGGCGTCGACGGCCAGATCTAGCCGTAGATCCTGGCCTTTTCCGGCCGTCGCCACGGATGCTGGCCGGCCAAAGGCGATCAGCAGCGTTACGACACGATCCGACGGGTGCGTGTCGTAACACAACTTTCGGCCAGTTCCGGCGGTGGTGGCCGGAATGCGGCACTTGCCGGTGGGGGTGTTTTTGTTATTTTATAAAACTTTTATATATTGGGGTATTTAGTGAAATTTGTAAACTTAGGGGGTTTTTTAAAATTTTTAAATTTATAAAAAACTAAAATTCATACTTTGAAGGGTATTTTAGTCTTTTCACTATTAATAAACAGAAATCACTAATGTAACATGACGGAAAGTACCTATTTGTCATTTCAAAACCTTTTAGGTACCAACTTATCGTTACGATAAATCTTGGGTATGTATAAGTCGTTCTCCCTTTAATTAATAATTAATTGTATGCTGTATTAGAGACAAGAGTCAAAATAATTAATAACAATTTATTTGCACTTTTTTTTTTTTTTTTTTTAGTATGGGATTGGTGGCCACCCTTTGTCACAATTAATAAATTCAAGGACCATAAAAAATAATTATAAAGGATTTTTGTTTTATTTTTTTCTGGTAGCATTGTGAACGGACAAACATGCCAGGTGGGTTCATCACCACCGTTGTAATGTTAAAGTGGAAAGCTAAGTAAGGAACACGATTCCTTCTCTGATTTGTGTAATCCTAAACCGAACTATTTTGCATTTGAAAGTGAAGTATAACTACATTTCATAAAGCTAAAGCAAATGTTACCGATGAGTTCCCTCATTTCTTTTGATTTTATTTTTTAAATTCATTATTTTTATAGAGACTACTGCTAAGAACCAAAGAGTTCTTGATTGGGCTACGAAGTCCTCAATTAAAAAAAAATTATATGTGTAATTTTTCTTAACATTTGGTATGATGAAATAAATACAATTTAGCACAGCCAAATCTAGGTTCTTTGATGTAATACCCATAGAATAAGATCTTTCATTCTTTTTATCCTGACTGCTTAAGAAAAACAAAAAAAGATATTTAGAAGTTATTTTTTAATTTGAAATTATTCTATAAGTTACAAAATTATTTAGTTCTTCATATTTTCTATGAAATTGAGAGACGAGCTCACATTATTTATACATGATTTGCCTACACAATCAATTAAAACATCACTGATATGAAATGGTGTAACTTCAACTTTTTGACTTACTTTTTAGAGAGAAATATTATCTGAGTTATACTCACAATATGGTCAATGAGGTCAAGTTAGAAAAAATGGATGGAATTGGAATTAGGTGACCATCTCTTTACTATTGTCAACTAATTTCTTCATTTCAAAAATTAAACATGACAGTTCGATTCTAATTTCATAAGGTGTGGAGTATATTATACTTAGGGTGCGTTTGGTTCGGGGTAATATAAGAATAATCATGTAATCTTTGTTTAATTTTCAAAATTCCCTTATTTGGTTGTCAAGTAATAAAATATTACATAATTTTTTATTGTAAATAATAGAAGCCTAGTGTTTACTATTGGTAATATTGAGGGTAATCATATTACCTTTCCAAGGGGTGTTAATATTAGATTATTGAGGTAATCTTAATTTTGACCCTATTTTACATTTAATTTTTTATCATTTCGGACACATTTGCCCTCATATGTTTACCAAATAACAATTACTCAGATCCCCTACATTTGAGAATTTAGCTAGAACACCCCAACTATAACAAAAATTTAAAAGTTAATAAAATATCCCCAACCACCCAAGACCACCGTCGGCCGCTAGCCACCACCGCTGGTCGTCAATAAAAGTCGTCATATCGGCGCAAGACCAATGGGATCTTGCCAATCGTGTGCCGGTAAGGACATTTCCGACCATGGATCACAAATCCATGGTCGAAAACGACCAGATCTAGCCATTTCATGGCCAAAGACGTGGCCGTGAAATGCCATAGATCTGGTCGTGAAATGGGTGCCATTATATAAAATAAAATAAAATAAAATAATAAAATATTATTATATAAAAAGGAGAGCAATTTAATAATCTACATAACATATCCACCCATTTATCCTCCCAACCGAACATATTATTATAACATACCCACTAATTTATTCAAACCAACCAAACATATTTCTCTAAAGATTACCTGGTAATCTATCTTTCCAATAATACAATATTCCCTGAACCAAACGCACCCTTAGACTATAATATATGAATAACTTAATCCATTCAAGTGAAAATTTTCAATAAAAATTTGGATTTAACTCATGTGTAAGTTACAAAATTATTAACTTATGTGCTCACATCAAGCCAAGTTAAAATAAGTCTTTAATTATTGTCGCTATTATTATGTTGGTTGTTATTTAAATGAGTCTTTGTTAGTGGAGTCTAGGTGTCCAGATAATGTGTCCTATCATCTAGTTTAGTGGAGTTACTTTTGATGTAAATGACGAGACTTTGGTTAGTAATGGTGTAATGTAATGTCTTATTATAAATGGGATGTTGGATGATGGCTTGAAATGCTGTCATATTAGAACTTAAATGGGACGACATCTTTTTGATCCATACTGAGAAAACAATCTTGAGCATTGATGAAGAGAAGATCCAACGGCTGGAATTAAACCCTAATGTCAACCATATAAAAGCAGAGCTATTTTGGCTTCTAGTGCGCAGTATTCATTTTTGCAAATCTCTCTCTTCTTCAGGTAACACCATTTTGAGTCTTTTAGGGTTTCAATTTGGGTTGAGTGAATCTTGTAACTTGTTGGTTGAGTGACTGGATCAGGTCATTCTGGGTGTATTTGTATACGCTGTTTATAGGGGTTCAACGGTTGTAATCTCTAGGGTGAGTTACGGGTTGAAGAAGGGTTATTGAGGGTTTTGTGTTGCTGTGTGTAATCTGTAATCTTGATAGTGATTTAGTGCAGCGAGCTCGTGTGATTCTCGAGTTCAACGTGGACGTAGCTTGCTCAGAAATATAGCAAGTGAACCATGGTAAAAATTCTGGTTGTTCTTGTGTGTGTGATTTGTGATTCTTGATTGTGATCTTGGTTTGGTTAATTCTTTGTGAGTGGTTATAACAGTGGTATCAGAGCCATTTCTTGGAGATTAGGGATTAGACGAGATTAGGGTTTTGCAAATTTGGGGATTTTGCAAAAATTAGGGTTTTGTGAAATTAGGGTTTCTAGAAATTGGGGTTTTTTGAAACTGTGGTTCCTACTAGTCTTCAATAGGATCTAGGGAGTCAAATCTTGGCTAAGTTCAAAGGTATATAGGCTGGAAACCAGAAACCGCCTTAAAAACTGCTTGGCAGTACTTGGCAATCTCTGGTGTAACAACGCCGCGTACCTCTTAGCCCTTTCTGGTATATAGGCTGGAAACCAGAAATTGCCTTAAAAGCTGCCTGGCAGTACTTGGCAATCTCTAGTGTAACAACGCCCGTACCTCTTAGTCCTTTCTTTTTTTTCTTTTTTTTACCGTTACAGGAAAAATGAGTACTACTTGTATGGAGATCTCCCAATATGATGGGAAGATCGATTTCGGGCGTTGGAAAAAGAAGATAAAAGCTCTCCTCTCACATAACAAGGTTGCAATCGCACTAGAAGCAGACATCAAAAAGTGGCCGGAGGAAAAACTGTCAAAGAAGGATGAAGTAAATGAAGAAGCTCACAATCTGATTGTCCTAAATCTGTCAGACAGTGTCCTCAGAAAGGTAGATGGTATCGAGACACCACTAGAACTATGGAGTAAACTCAACACTTTATATGCTTTACAGTCTGCACCTAATTTAGCTTTCTTGAAGGGCACTTTATTTTCGTACAAAATGGATAGTTCTAAGAGTATAGAGGACAACATAGACGAATTTACCAAAATGACTCTGATCCTAAAGGGAATAGATCAAGAATTAGGTAGTACTAGCCTAGCTATGATCCTCTTGAACTCACTGCTTGATGACTACCAAGTAGTCAAAAATGCGTTACAGTACACTGGTACTATACCAACCCTAGATCTAATAGTTGCAGGACTTAAGTCTAGGGAGCTAGAGTTGAAAGTCCAAAAAAGGAGTGGGTCTAATCTGCTTGTTAAAACCAAGGTGGAATCTAGTCAGACAAGGAGAAACAATTCTGTAAATCAGGGGAATAGGAACAAGAAAAAGTGGAAGGGGAATAACAAGAGTAAAGAAACTAGAAAATGTTTTTTCTGTAATAAAGCTGGCCACCTTAAAAAGAATTGTTTTGAGTGGATTAAAAAACAAAAAAAGGGAATACTGAGAATAACCTAGCCATTACTAGAAACCTGGTCGAGGAACCTGAAGTACTCTTGTGTCAATGAATGACATTGGAGAAGAGTGGGTGCTGGACTCAGGCTGTTCATTTCACATGAGTCCTAAGAGAGACCGGTTCCAGGAATTTGAAAAAGTTGAAAATGAAACTGTTTACATGGGAAACAATAATGCATGTAGAGTAAGAGGAATAGGCACAGTGACTCTAATGGCTAACACTGGAAAAATGGTAAAACTAACTAGGGTTAGGTATATACCAGAACTTAAAAGAAATTTGATATCCCTTGGCACCTTAGATGAATCAGGATGCTGTTATAAAACAGAACATGGATGCTTGAACATATATAGAGACAACAACCTGATACTGAAAGGAGAGAAAAGAAATGGCCTTTATATACTCTGTGGGAACCATTCCCAAAACTGCTTTAACTCTGTGATTACTTCTACTAACTTGTCCAATACAGAAAAGTGGCACCTTAGATTAAGCCACATGAGTCAAAGAGGCATGGACTTTCTGAAGCACAAAGGACAGTTTGGTAAGGACAAGACTACACCCCTTGAATTCTGTGAGAATTGTGTTTTAGGGAAACAGCATAGAAATAGTTTCACCAAGGGGATACACCTAGCCACTAGCCCACTAGAATACATACACTCTGACCTTTGGGGACCTGGAAAAGTGAGATCTTATGGATACTTTATATCTCTGGTGGATGATTACAGCCGCAAGGTGTGGGTGTACCTACTGAAATCCAAAGATCGGGCCTTAGCAAGGTTTAAGGACTGGAAAGCCCTAGTAGAGAACCAAATGGGAAAAAAGGTGAAGGTTCTTAGAACAGACAATGGGCTGGAATTCTGTAATCAAGAATTTGACAAGTTTTGTTGTGACCAAGGGGTTTTAAGACATAGGATGGTTACCTACACCCCACAACAGAATGGAGTGGTAGAACAAATGAATAAAACCCTCCTGGATAAAGTTAGGTGCTTATTAGTAACCTCCAAACTCCCCACTTTTTTTTTGGGAGAAGCCCTTACAATAGCAGCATACTTGGTAAATAGGAGTCCATCTACTACAATAAACCTAAAGAGCCTTGAGGAAATGTGGACTAGTAGAGTCCCAACTCTAAGCCACCTAAGAGTTTTTGGGTGTGCAGCTTATGCACAAACCACAGGAGGAAAATTGGAACCAAGGTCAACCAAGTGCATATTCTTGGGGTATCAAGAAGGGACCAAAGGTTATAGACTTTGGGATAGAGATTCTCCAAGGATTAGAATCATTGTAAGCAAAGATGTGGTATTCAATGAGGGAGTCTTTCCTTGTAGAGAAACTAGAACTAGATATGACCCCAGCTCAAATTCAGAGGATCCCTTCACCCAACCTAAAGTTACACCAATTGAGGTGGAGCTCCCTGCTCAAACTTAAACCAGTCAAGAAACTGAAGCTGTTACTGAACATGGAGGAGAAACTGGACAAACTGATCCAGAACATGAGGATGAGACAGAAACAGCAGATGACACTGAGTTTCAGCCCGAAAACTTGCAAAACTACCTAGCTTGCAAGAGACGGAACCAGAAGACAGGTAAGGGTACCCACAAGATATTCCTATGCTGATCTAATATATACTGCCCTTCTTGCAGGTACTGAAGCACAAAGAAGAGAACCAGAAACCTATAAGGAAGCCATGCAGTCGAAGGAAATGGACCAATGGAAGGTTGCTATGGAAGCTGAAATGAAGTCCTTGGAGGTGAACAGAACTTGGAAACTTGTACCAAAGCCCAAGGACCAGAAACTTGTACAATGCAAGTGGCTGTTCAAACTAAAGGAAGGTATCACTTAGAAGGATCCCCTCAGGTATAAGGCTAGATTAGTAGCCAAGGGTTTCACCCAAAGAGAGGGAATAGACTTCAATGAAGTCTTTTCCCGTAGTTAAATACAAAACTATAAGGCTCATGCTGTCCATAGTAGCCCACCAGGATCTAGAGCTTGAACAATTAGATGTTACAACTGCATTCCTACATGGAGATCTTGAGGAAGAGATCTATATGAGCCAACCCTTAGGCTTCATAGATAAAAAGGCCCCCAACCATGTCTGCCTACTGCTGAAATCTCTATATGGTCTAAAGCAATCCCCTAGGCAATGGTATAAGAGGTTTGACACCTTTATAGTAAGTATAGGATTCACTAGGAGTAAGTATGATAATTGTTTTTACTTTGCTGTTTTGGATGAAATACCTATTTACTTACTATTGTATGTAGATGACATGTTATTGATAAGCAAATCAAAGCCTCTGATCTGTGTGCTAAAGAATAAATTGAATGCTGAATTTGAAATGAAAGACCTAGGGGATGCTAGGAAGATCTTAGGCATGCAAATTGATAGAAACAGAAGTAAATGCAAACTGAAAATTCACAGTGCTCATACCTGCATAAGGTAGTAGAAAAATTTGGAATGTCAGGGACTAAAATTGTCTCAATGCCATTAGCTAACCATTTCACATTAAGCAAGGCTCAATGCCCTAATACTGATGCTGAGTTAGTTAAAATGGAGACCATACCCTATGCAAATGTAATTGGATCCTTGATGTATGCTATGATTAGTACTAGGCCAGACTTATCATTTGTTATATCATTACTAAGTAGATTTATGTCCAATCCTGGAATGGAACATTGGATAGCCCTGAAATGGGTACTCAAGTATGTTAATGGCTCTTTGAATGTGGGATTGGAATATTGTAAAAGATCTGGCTCACTGGAGCTGGCTGGTTTTGTAGACTCTGATTTTGCAGGTGACAAAGACACTAGGAAGTCAACCACAGCATATTACTTTACCTTGGGAGGCAACTGCATTAGCTGGAAGTCACAATTATGTACCTATAGTTGCAATTGTTATCAACCGAGGCCCTGAATATGTGGTCATTCTTGATGTATTTAAGGAGGCAATTTGGCTCAAAGGGATCCTAAGTGAAGCAAACCTGTCTAAACTGAAGCCAACCATTTTTTCAGATAGTCAAAGTGCAATACACTTGAGTAAAAATCCGGTGTACCATGAGCGAACCAAACACATAGATGTTCGCTATCACTTTGTGAGAGATCTGGTTACTAGAGGAGATAGCTCTCAATAAGGTTCCTACTGAGCACAATCCAGCAGACATGGGTACGAAGATTGTTACACTTGCTAAGTTCAAGCATTGCTTGAACCTGCTGTCCATTCAGTAAGCAATGGTAACAATGCTTGAACCTGCTGTCCATTCAGTAAGCAATGGTAACAAAAGAACGATGAAGGACTCACTAAAGGCAAGCTGCACTGACACAGGGTCGTTTCAACCCATCAAGGTGGAGATTGTTGGATGATGGCTTGAAACGCTGTCGTAGTAGAACTTAAATGGGATGACGTCGTTTTGATTCATACTGCGAAAACAATCCTGAGCGTTGATGAAGGGAAGATCCAATGGCTGGAATTAAACCCTAATGTCAACCATATAAAAGCAGAGCTGTTTTGGCTTCTAGTGCGCAATATTCATTTTTGCAAATCTCTCTCTTCTTCGGGTAACACCATTTTGAGTCTTTTAGGGGTTCAATTTGGGTTGAGTGAATCTTGTAACTTGTTGGTTGAGTGACTGGATCAGGCCATTCTGGGTGTATTTGTATACACTGTTTATAGGGGTTCAACGGTTGTAATCTCTAGGGTGAGTTACGGGTTGAAGAAGGGTTATTGAGGGTTTTGTTTTGCTGTGCATAATCTGTAATCTTGACAGTGATTTAGTGCAGTGAGCTCATGTGATTCCCGAGTTCAACGTGAACGTAGCTTGCTCAGAAATAGAGCAAGTGAACCACGTTAAAAATTCTGGTTGTTCTTGTGTGTGTGATTTGTGATTCTTGATTGTGATCTTGGTTTGGTTAATTCTTTGTGAGTGGTTATAACATGGGACATTATGTTTATCAATAAAGATATCGAAACTTCTTGAAGTTTATTCTATTGGAGGTTGTAAATTTCCTTGAAGTAACTTGCAATGAGAATTCTTAAAAAGTGAAAATAGGTTGATCAAGGGGCAAACGTGCCAACCATGCAACACATTTGAATATTATGAAAGAAGTTTTTCATATATTACAGCGTTGTAAGATTGGTCCAGTTCCCGATGAAATCAGGATTTTTTCCTGTTAAAGAACAATCAAATGCCCCCTGAAATTTAACAAATCACTCATTGTAAGCCAAATTCAGGCATAGTTGCAATTGAAAGCCACAAACATGTAGACAGGATCTTCCTTACATAATTTGCATATTTCAAAGATTAGTAAATGTTGAGGAAATTTCCCCGCCCCATCTAGAACTATCTATGTTACTGTTAAATTCACCAATCAAAAAGTTTCTTGCTTTCATAAGACTGAATCTGAGGTGTGAAAATTATTGTTATACTTCAAAAATAACTAAAGACAAATATGTTAAACAGAATGAATAACAACCTACATCTGCACTAGTTTAACTAAGTTACCCAGTTCAGGAGAGATCATGTTCCAAATTGTTGGGACCTAGAGCCCTGCATTGTATATATAAGAAGAATATAACTCTTTAGTAGTCATTATTTTTTCATAATTCATACAATTGTAAGATAAGCATTCATAAGTTTCCCATGATCAACATGTTTTTCAAGCAGAATTTATGGACGAGTGTAATTGCAGGTTATTTACAAGCGCAATGCTTCAACTGTGATTTTGAGTTTTCATAAATTTATTCACAGCATTATGGACATACATCTATACATATGTACTAATATTAAGTATCTACCCTTTAATTTAAGTTCTTATTTTTTGATATTAAAACAAATAAAAATGATTTATCAAAAAATGTAGAAATTTGTCTTCCAGAATTCACTAGGTAAACAGAAATCCAAATTAAAAAAAAAGAAAAAAAAAAAAAAAAACTTATAAACTTCTAAAACCAAATATGGGATCTTAAATTTTTGTCCTTAAACTTTCGTGGCTATTCAGGCCCCAACCTTTCCAAAAGTGACAGTTTAGTCCCAAGAGCTAAAAGACGTAAATGATGTTTGAATTCAGTTGAAAATTGAAGCATATATAGAAACTTTTGCTGTCATATAATATCCTAGGTCGCCTTTAAGTTAATTTAAACTTTGCGGTCATGTTGGACATAAAGAGTCTTTTACTAATCATCATATATATCAATGTTTAAATCTAATGAAGATTTCTTAAGAATACAGCCATTGATAGAGAAATACTATCAGAAAATCAATTTACACCGAAGTTAGGTCGACACCAATTTGCATTGCGGAAGGCCCAACTTCCAATAGATAATTTACTCCATTTATTCTTACAGAACATAAACAATAATACAATTTGTAAAGCCACAGAGAGAGGGATAATTATAGAAAAAGAATTAAACTTCAGAAAGAAGCAATTTACAGCATGGAGCATTCCTGATAAGTGATTTGAAAAAAAAAAAAAAAAACACACAAAACACTATCACATCACTATCACTACCAATAAGGGAAAATTTTGATACTTTTTAAAAGATAATGAATATTGATTGCTAAATGAATTAAATGATTTTCCGAGGTAAATGAATGTTGTCCAATTTTTAAATATTAATACTTAAAAGCAAAGAAAAACATAATAAAGATCCCAAATCAAGAATTATATGCTTGAATTATAGAGATTGGAACTTTTATACATCTATATCCAAACCTTACAACCTACATATACAATACAACATTTCATGCCAGAAAAATCACATCCTAAATTACAAAAATTCTATCAATCACTGTAATCTTACCATGCATAGCAGCAGATTCTCGAAATTGTACACACTGCTCATACTTCCCATATCCAGAAATTCCAAAAGACGTTCCAAATAAGCTAGTTGCAGACAAGATATTACAAGAACAAGAAACATAGTGAACTTTTTTTCTCTTTACATCCAGTACGATGGCCATCAAATTCATCATCTAATGTTATTGGCATACGAGGATAACTTCACAACATTAAAAGTCCTACCATAGCTTCGAGGATAACAATCAATAAGTTAACTAGTTACATGGATTTTAGTGAGCAGAAGTAGCAGTATTATACACTCAGTTTCAGCGAGCAAATAAATTTCTCACCTCCCCACTGCTATCATGTCACTGAACCGAGCAACATTTACTGGAGAGAGCAACGGATCAACTCCAGGGCTATCATCAGTTGCATTTTTACATTGGCTCTTCTTTCTGCTGTAACTTCTTGTAGAAGAGGATGTAACAATATCTTTGTTCAAAAGCCTATTTGTTGTGTCCTTAAAAACCCCAATCAGTCCAACAACTTGGCTTTGAAGTAACAGTTTCCACTTCGATCTCTCCAGCAAGCATGTTAACGACGCATGACATTAGTGGCCATAACATTGGTGACGCTTGACTGCACGATAGGCAACTCCAATTATTCGTAGAGCTTTGATTTCATTGAACTCTGCTAAATTGGGATCCATCAGCTCCAAACTCTGGTTACTTTCATGAAGACTCCAGGCCTAGAAATATAATATAGACCATTCAAAAAGCGTAAGTTTTTGCATCAAGGTACATTGGAGAAAGAAAACAAAACAAGTTAAAATTCAAGTTTATTCTCTTTACCCATTCAAGAAGATAAATTTTTTTCCCTATTTAAGCTAGTATCAGAGTTTGCTCTTCCACTCATAATCTCCAAAGCAACAACACCAAAACTGAATACATCAGCCATTTTTGTCAAGTGTCCACGCATTGCGTACTCCAGTGCCAGATAGTCACTGCAAGAAAATGAAGGGTTTCTCAAGGTTAAAATCCAAAAATAAAGTTTGGATATACAGATTGCTCTCATGGTCATTCTTATCAATACTTGTATGTTGAGTGTTTGAAATACTCGCAACAAAATCTACTAGATATTTTGACATACTCAGCAGCACCTTCTAAAATGGAGTATTAAGGAAGAATGGTAGTCAAGGAATGATTGAAGCAGCTAACCTGGTCCCTGCAACTCTGGTGCTGATGTGAGTTTAAGTGTCATCATACAGCTTTGCAAATCCGAAATCTAATATCTTTCAACAGAGTTTTGCATCAAGTAAAATATTACTTGTTTTGACATCTCGATGTATGATCTTTGGCCTAGAATCCTCATGAAGATATGCTAGACCTCTTGCAGTTCCCAAGCATATTTTGAACCAGGTAGGCCAATCAAGACGCCTCTCCCTTCTTCCTGCATAAACATAGCTGCAATCATTAAGATCTTCCAAGAGTTATTAAACGTTGATAATTGAGGAATCACCAACAATTTATCTCCAGAACTGACTTAGAGCTTATTAAAATAATGTCAATCAGCTCTTTGGAATTCCTTTCCCTACTCTTGTACTAAATGCATTTTACAGAGCAGTGCAAATATTTCTCTTTATATATTAAAACATTTGAAAGTCATCACAAATATATTTTGTACTGCAAAATTGATTGTTTATAGCTGGTAGTAAATCATAGGAGAGAAATCACATGCACTAACTTGGAGTTGCTTGCAAGAAAAACAAAGTAGAAAATTTTAAACTAAGGTTGATCATCAATTAGCATCTTCATACCAAACAATTCTTGATCAAGACTTTTGTTCTAAAGATACTCATAAACAAGGAGGAGCCTAGTTCCGTCGATGCAGCAACCATCTAATTTAACAAGATTGCGATGTTGCACTGCAATTATGGTAGCAATCTCATTAACAAACTTATTTTTCCCTTGGTGATCATGTTGAAAGTTGCTTCACAGCTATTACCCTTCCATCAGAAAGTTTACCCTTTAGCACCAGATTTATTAACATAAATCATAGCTGCTCCATCCTTGGTGAGTATCCAAAAGCTAAAATTCACCTATTTTTCCTGTTATACAACATTTCAACCCAAGTTCCCAGCGTCCTATTTATCGTTTGTAACTTGTAAATGTAAGATATAAAAGTTACCTTTTACACAGGTCCAAATCCTCTCGGGCCAAGCTTATTTGGACGGTCGAAGTCTTCCGTTGCAGACCTCAACTCAGCATAACTGAAAATTTTTATCATTATCTCTTTTTATCCACATGTGAAGAATTAAAAATATCAGTATCAAACCCAAACTTCCAAGAGCTACAGCAATACCAACAATCAACCCACTCTTCTTCTTCTTTCGTCCAATACCAACAGTTGGTGTGAAATCTGGGTAGGAAAATTCAGTATGTCTATCAGAAAGCATTTAAGCACAGTTATTGTAACACATCTTATACGAAATTCAAAAGAATCTCATAGTTTACCTGGAATGACACTTAAGAGCTGAAATTAATGGCCCACAGCTACCTCGGTCAGGTATGCAACAGGTCTCTTTACCAGCCCAAAATAGGTCAATTTCAAGATAGTTCTCAGACACAATTAGCATTAAATTTGTTTGTAACTGCTTTTCTTTCCCCACCTGCTCCTGTTGATATGTCAAAATCTTTTAACTGGAGAGTCCTACAGGATCAATTAGGAAAGAAAACAGATGAAATTGTAATAGTCAAAACTATATATATAAAATAAGGGTATGAACCAAGACTTTCCAGTGGATGTTTACCTGAATATAGATATCAAAAACACGCCTTCCAAGACTCATCCACTTTTGTGAGCCTTGATCACCAAAAACTGTCTCAGCAAAGGACAAACTTACATTGTGAAGTCCATTCTCCAGGCTAAGTCCATAAAATCTAAGTGATCCCGAGGATTGCCTTGAAGACTGATAAAGCTTCGGGCCTGCGATGCCAGTCACTTGCGAGCCAGTATTTTGAACATTGAGTGTTAAATTGTCCATCAGAAAACAAACCCGCATCACTAATTGCCAATTTTTTGTTATCAAGTACAATACAAGAAGCTCCACCAAGATCATAGCTATCGGCCTCACACACTATAATATCAACTTTCATTTCTTCACCACCACACTTGATTGCAAAACTTGAATCTGCAGTTGCAAAAATACACTATGCTATCAATTTGGTCTAGTTACCCCAACTGGAGCTGAATTAACAAACAATTTATAAAGCCACAGTAGCATCTATATTTAAGCAAAATAATGCAGGGAGAAAGGTAAATTGGTAGTACACTAAATTTTAGAAAAATAATTATACATCAGAAAGAAAGACACTTACAGCGTGGAGCATTCTTATTGCAGGGGAAGTTTCTCTGCAGACAGTTCAATCCTGGGAGAATACTGGCAAGCACAGAGAACATTACCAGTTATCTTTGTTAAAGCAGCATATTCCCCTTGCCGAGGTTTTATATTTCTCGTAATTTGTTTCTTTAAGTGAGAGCCTTTTTTCAAAAATAAAATCTAATACCTTATTTATCAAAAATGAAACTATAACTAACTTGATGTTTGAGCTTTCAAATGTGAAATTGTTGGCCACTAGATTCCTGTTCAATTCAATGCAAAGATAAATTATACTTCAAAGTTTGAAGTATACTAACTAGAGATGTATTATATCAAAATCATAGCATGACAAATAATCAACTATTTTAGAAAGACATCAGAAATGAGCTGTGACTTTATTGTACGCAAAATGGTTATTCCAAGTGACATTTGTTTGGACATCAGAAATTCAAGCACATCAAGGCAATTAGTCGGGCGCTGTTAAGTTTTTCTGATGATTGTTACATGATAAGAGAAAATTGAGTCACTAAAGTGCTAAGTGTTGGCCATGAAAATGAATACTCAAAAATTTCCCATACTGTCATCTGGTTCTCTTAAATTGGCATGATTGTCGTAAATTTTATTATTGATTAATTCATACAATCATGTAAAACATTATAATCTATTAACAAAACAAGGAAAGAGGATTATTGAGCTCCACAATGCCTAAGGTCCAAAGAAATGTTTAATTTTTAGAAAATGAAGATGGAAAACGAAGCTATTATGGTTCAAGAGACATACAGCTGTTTTGAACCTGTAGTCATCCACGATGAAAAAGTTCCTGATAGATAATTGTAAGATTAATCTCTGCAGGAGTACATTAAGCACCAGTTAGAAGGAATCATATGCACCAACATACAAATCTAAAAAAGGAACAAATCACTCAAGATTTTCAATTGCTTTCATCAATTACTTGTCAAAAAAAGTGGTCACAACTAACTATAGTTAAGATTTTTAAATTTTAAATGTGGTGGCCTATTTCCAAGATACATATCAGGAGCACTAGTCCCTTTTCATTCTTCTTCATGTTGCATGGAAAAATCTTTGTATGAAGATATTTATCTTTCTCGTTCTTCTTGATCTATTCGTGAAACATTTGGCACCAATACCTCTCCACTCTTCCAAACTGGAGCCTCTAAAACTTTCAAGGCAGATACAACAAAAATGGACATATAACATCCATCTAACTAGACAAGATATAATAGGGCATAATTCTCAAGATAACTGAAATTAAGGCTTACATGTTTTGAAGATATAGAGTATTTTGCTGAGGAAGGTTCCTGACAGACTATTGTTTCCAAGAAACCTAGTGAGAGAAGCAAAAAACAAGTGAATTTACATTTAATGAAAGAACAAGGATCAGACAAAATCTAAAATAAGAAACTAAAACTAACTTAAATACAAAGTACTCAAATCTAGAATCGATAGAGGGAAGCTTTCAATAAATTTACAAGTGAGTAAGAGAATCGACACTGAATAAAGCACTTGGGATTTGACGAATTAAGTTCTTGAAACTCAAATCCTTGCAGAAGTAGGAAAACAAGTATTTAAAAAAAAAAAAAAAAAAAAAGCACACACACATAAACAATAAGAGACACACCCATAGCATTACAATACTAACTTAAATTGTCTGTAAACTTGGAGATGAGGGTTGTGTTGATGGGCAAGATGATCATTGCAAACTGAGCTTGAAGATCTTAACAGGAAGCGAAATTAAACAATCAGATATTCTTTCAAAATCTAACTTCTCTACTCTCCCTTTGATCTTGAAAATGAAATAGAACGGCAGATTGAGAATATGGGTAATTTTGGAATTGATTATATTACATATTATAGATTAATTTTCTAATAAATTTAATTAATAATGGAGCTTATAAAAATATTTACTAGGGTCTAAATACCACCACTCAATAAAGAAAATTTTCAAATTAACCCATATCAATCCAAATGGATCATGAAATTATCAGAAGAAACGGCGTTGTGAAGAAACATTCCATTGATCATGTTTTAAGAGGTATTTATGATTTTTACGTTTTGGCTTTAGGTTTAAGAATTTAGAATTAGATGCACAATTGATTTAGGTATAGGCTGATTCTTATTCTTTAGCCTCTATCTACTTGGGCTTTTTGTAGTGATATCTATTTTACCAATGGGTTAGTGGATTACAAGAATGCTAAATACACCCCATCTCTTTGGAAGTACACGACTAAGGTTAATTTTGGGATAAAAGTTTATAAATGAGTACGTTTAAGAATAAGTTGGGGCATACTTAGTGATTCACTTCTTTGTTTTGAGTTCTACGTAAAAACTGGAAAGAATTAACGTGAAAAAAAAAATAGATATATTTGTTTAAAATTAACAGAAAAATACCCAAAAGAAACCCTTTTAAAAAAGGAACAGTTTCTTCATATATAGATAACTAAGCTTAATCAGAAATCAAAATGCACTTTTGAGAATTATTTTTTGGTTACAAGCAAGAGTAAGAGAATGTACCTTCCATAGGATCAGTAGTGGCAATTTGAGCAGTTGATTTTTGAAAGATGAAGAAAACGAAGAAGCAAATGCAGAATAAATGAGTGAAAGATGAAGAAGAAGAAGATGATGAATCAATTTGAGCAGTTGATAGTTGATTTTTGGGCATACTTGGTGATTCACTATATATGTAATTGCAAAATCTGAACAAAAAAATTTTGATGTAATAGCAACAAAATTTCTGAGGTTTTTGAAACAACGAAACTCCCTATACCATTGAAAGTTGTTAAAATTTATACTATTACGACTATGGGTTAATAAATATTTACTCCCTCCAACTGTTTATTATAACACTTACAACTTGATTTTAAGAATTTTTATTATTTAATTAAATCTCAGGGGATTAATATTATTAACTTTTGACTATTATCACATTTTCACAAATAAATAAATAAATATTTCACTTAAAAAGTATACATTCTCTCCAATTAAAATATGCGTGATTTCATCTTTACCAGATTTATGTAATCAGAAATTAGGATGAATTATTAAATTGAATACTCTTTTTTTTTTCTCATTAAAAACCCGAGCCCAATTTGAGCATTAGCGCAAAATCCATTAGACTAATTATTAGTCTTAGTCAACAACTAATTGATAATTAATAACATAATTTTCTATTTAACTAACTAACTACATGTTGGCAACATACTTGAAACCCTCCCTAAGTATAAAATACCAATCATTACCAGAAGAAAAGAGAAAAAAAATAAAGAAAAAGGAGAAAGTTTGCCAATCTTACAGAAAAGTTAAGTTCTTAAGATTTCCAAGCTCTTTTGGGAGAGGCCTAGAAAGCAGAAAGTACACTGTAGCCAACCTCTCTGGCACATGAAAAAAAAAGTTATAATTAAAACTCATGTACGCAAAATAATCATATATAATCAAAACTAGGCTTTCAATCATAAGGGTATTTTTCAATACTTACAAATACTTCAATTGAGATAAATTTTCAATAAATGCAGGCAACAAACCAATGAAGTAATTTCATTTGATTCTATTACAATGTTAAACAGAAAAACTAATATAATGTCTATTAATTAGAAACAATGAAGGTCAAATTTGACTTATACAAATCAAACGTAGGGAAATGAATGGGAAAATCCATACAAATTTGTCAGAAATTGCAAAGCCACTAGTTCTCTTGGAATCACTCCTCTTATGTCTAGTGCAAATACACTCCCCCAAAAAATAAAGACAAGTTTCAATCATGTCTCCTCAAATTTGATCTGATTATAGATGCAAACTCTCTTGGCTTAGGAAAAATACACACTTGAAGGATAAATTGTATACACAACTCTAGGGAAAGTTTTAAGCAAAAGTTAAGATCCATCTAAAGCATAAAAAATAATCTACCCAGTATAGCATAAACAATTCAATGAAAAGTTATGAATAACTCAAAAATCAATCCCCATACCACAAAATTAACCCAAAACCCATTCTCAATCTAAGTGAATATAATCTATCTATACTTGAACAAAACTTGAAAAATATGAAAATTTCCCAAAATCTGGTAGAGAGAAAAAGAGTTTACAGCTCAGTGATGTGGCAAGTTGAGCCATTTTTAAAAGAACAGTCACATTTGATAGCAGGATTACAATCCTCCAAGCTAGTTGCATTTATAGCGGCTCCACTGCAGGGCTCTCCACTTATGTTCCACCATCTTGGGCCTGCTTGTACATCCCATTGTTGAAATATTGAGTTCAATGCTCTCACTGCTCACCACAACAAACCAACTAATGCAAATTTCCATAACAAGCTTATAGAAATCACTGATTTTCATAAAATCAATGATCTTTGAGGCCATGGGTATATCAGGAAGCATTCAAATTACGTAGAATTGAGAATTCACCATCTGGGTTTATCATAATTGAAGTAAAAGGCTACTAACAATAATAAAAATCACCCTAGAGTTATAGTAATACCAAAATTCTCTTGTGGTTAAGTTTTTGGGTCAAAAAAACAATAGAAGATAATTAAGTAAATATTTATTAATCATCGTACTACAAACTTTAACAGCATATTAACGGTTCATAACAGTAAAAATATTCATATTATTTCTGAAATTTTGTTATTTTATTTAACCTTTGGGGGTAAAGAAAAACCCAAGTAAGATTTCATTTTATATTTGAATAATAATTATTAGGGTCATTTTCCAACCTTCTTAAGGTTTGAGCTTTAGTCAGTCAAACCCTTGCTGGTTTAAAATATTATTCTACATATCCCCTCACATCTCAAAATATATCTCAGACCTCCCTTTCGAAAGTTAGAGCCATTTGTTAGCAGAAATTTTCAACAAGGAAGACTAAATTTCATAATCACCCTTGAGTATACACAACTTAATTCATACCAACAAACACAGAAACACTCAATTGGGAATTTCGTTGAACACATTGTAGACAAACCCGACTGACTCCTTCAATCTTTTTTATAGATTTAAAAGTACACATATGTAATAAAGATAAAACCAAGCAAGCACGGGACACAAGCAATTGACATAAAAAGGACAAAGAGAAACAAGAGAACAGATCATTTCCTTTTCCTATACATTTATCCATTAGCTAATAACTATTTCTAAAAGAAACAGTTAACAATTCCAAATAAATCTCAATTGCAAAATATAAAACCACCTGGATGGCTGGACTTGAGTTGAGAGGAGGATTGGCTAGATCGGAGTTCAAGGGATGATCGGCGATGAGTGACACCGGTGACGGTGACAGACTAACAGCTAGTGAGAGAGAGGAGAGTGCGTGCCACGGCGGCGGCTTAATGTGAGAAATTGAGAATGAAATGAAATGAGATCGACGGTTACCCGCAGGTACATGTGAAGCGATTTTTTTTTTTTTTTTTGCGGGTACCACCCCACCCACAAAAATGTGTAGTTTGGATACTGTTCACACGGCTCTAAACATATTAATCCATACCTATTAGAATTATTCGGATATGAAATGATCGGGTACAATACCCGTTTTGCCAGGTTCTGAATCCTGATACACCGTTAAGAGTGAGTTAGCGATTGGTGCAGCTTAAGAAATAATTACTTAAATATCTCAACTAAAAAGTGTTTAGTAAATCAATTTCAAAAGTTGGATTTTTATATTAATTACAAAAAAAACACCTTATAAACAAATTTATACTCTAATTTATTTATAAATTATTTTTTAATTAAATTAATAAATATAATTAAAAAATAAAAATTAGAAAATCAATCCGAAAAGCGGTGGATGAATGCCCCCCATTGAAAACATTCTGAATTTAGAAATTTATATAATACTAGGTGACTACAAAGAAATTATTCTAGCATCTATGACTAGGTGACCACAAAAAATGATGGTTACTTCCATAATGATATGCATAAATTACGCCAAGCCGCACATTCCAAAACAAGCTACAATGGAAGAAAGGTAATGAAGAAATGATTGAAGGAGTTTACATGGTCCTTGCAACTGCTGTGCTGATGTGAGTTTTCTTATCATCATCCAGCTTTGCCAATCCAAAATTCGAAATCTTGAGCGAGAGTTCTGTATCAAGTAAAATATTACTTGCTTTGACATCTCGATGTACAATCTTCGGCTTTGACTCCTTGTGAAGATATGGTAGACCTCTTGCGGTTCCTAAGCATATCTTAAATTGAGTGGGCCAATCAAGATGTAACACCCTATTTCCTGCATAAATGGGGCATAATCATGAAGAACTTTTAAGAGTTATAGAAATTGAAAATTGAGGATTCAGGAATAATAATCTCCAAGAATGATTTGGAGCTCTTAACCATTGACAATCTACTCTAGAAAAACCTGTTACTTCCTCTAAGAAATTTAGCTAGCTATTTTTGTAGTTTTCTATCTTCTTTAGAGTTGTGATGTTCTCACAAAAGGCATACTACAAAGCAGAAAAATTATTCTTTCTTTAAACTTTGGACTAGTTAAAATACTTGAAAGTCATTAAAATTGTATTCTGTACTGCCAGATTTATAGTTAATAAGTGACCGTAGATCATACAAGAAATGTCACATGTAATAATGTTTCAGTTGCTTGCAAGAAAAGCAAGATAGAAAATTGTAAACCTAAGTTTGATTATGAAGTAGTTTCCTCATACCAAAAAATGCTTGATCAACGCTTTTGTTTCATGATATTCATAAACAAGAAGGCGCCTTGTTCCTTCAATGCAGCATCCATAAAATTTCACAAGATTGCAATGTTGCACTGCAGTTATGGTAGCAATCTCGTTAATAAACTGATTTTCCCCCTGTGGATCCTTGTGAAAGTTGCTTCACAGCTATCACCCTTCCATAAGAAAGCATACCCTGTAGTGCCAGATTTAACAACTAAATCATATCTACTCCTTAGTGAAAATGCAAAAACTAAAACCAACCTAGTTTTCCTGTTATATTGCTATCTATGACCACGCGTTAGATATAATCCATTGCAACCCAAGATCCAATAAACTATCTATAACATGTAACTTCTAAATATAAGACATAAAGGTTACCTTATAAACTGGTCCAAATCCTCCCTCTCCTAGCTTATTTGACACATCAATGTCTTTTGTTCCAGATTTCAACTCGGCATAAGTGAAAGTTTTTTGTTTAGGTCCTATTCCAAGTAGTACTACAAATTGAAGCAAGACAAATGATTACATAACTTTGAAGGACTTGCAATAGAAGAGATGAATTACAGCAGCAGCTTTGCCTGTCTTATGGAATACGCTACTACTAGCCCATATTTTATCATTGTTGTAACAATAAGATACATCCAGTATTTATGCTTGAGGAGTGCTAGAACATAATTCAACACTTTTGTTACAACCATATTCCGGTATCTACTTTGTTAGATGCCTAGGGCTTGAGCAGAAGTGAATAATGCAAATTAACTGATTTTTTCATAGATTTTATAATTGTTATTACTGTTAAATTCTATTGGGTCCTCTTACCTTCTGTATCATCTTTGTCTTTTCTCATCCTCAAGTAAAAAACTAAAAATATCAGTATGACGCCCAAAATCACAAGAGGGACTGTAATACCAACAATCAACCCAATCTAGTTCTTCTTTTGTTCAGAGAGAAGTATATCAACAAATTAGCACATTTATAGTAATTCATCTAAAAAGAAGATTCAGAGAGATCACATAGTTTATCTGGAGTGGCACTAAGAGCTGAAATTAACGGTCCATAACTACTCACGAGTGGTACACAATGTCCCCTCCCCAGAGTGTACCCTCCCAAAATAGGTGAATCTTAAGATGGTTATCAGTCACATTAGCATCAAAGCTTCTGCGAATTGCTCTTCTAACACCAACTGCCTCCTTTGTCATGTCAAAATCCTTCAATTGGCGAGTTCCCTACATGATATTTGATGAGAGACAATATTATGCTTTTCAATGTAAAAATAAATAGATGGCATTGTAATGGTAGGATCGGTAAAGGAGAAAGGTATGTTTCACAAGATCTCCAAATTACAATTTGATGACCAAATGTTTACCTGAATATACACATTGAAAACACGTCTTCCAAGACTCAACCATTTTTTTGAGGTTCAATCTTCATAAATTATTTCAGTGAAGAACAAGCTTACATCGTAAACCCCATTTTCAAGACCACGTCCATAATATCTAAGTGACCCAGGGGATTGTCTTGCTGTCTGATAAATATATGGTGTTATAGTGTTAATCACTTCTGAGCTGGTATTTTGAGGAAGTGTGTTAAATTGTCCCTCAGAAAACAAGCCCACATTACTAAGTGCCCATTTTTCAAGATTTAACACATTAAAAGAAGCTCCACCATCGTCAACTTCATACACTATATTGTCGACTTTCAACTGTGTACCACCACACTTAATTGCTAACCTTGAATCTGCAAGCGCAAAGATAAAAGCTCTAATGATAATATTAATCTGAATACAGCAAAGAACCAGACAAAATTTGAGAAGTACTTTTATTTTAATAACTTCTAGTAACATAATACAAAGATCATCACTAAATCAAACTATAACAGTTGTACACACATTTATCAGACATGGAGCTTGATAGAGAACTATTATTTTGAAAGTTTATGGCCAATGCATACATATAAAACAATAGAGTTAACAAAAGGAAGGAGAAACAAAGAATCATTAGTTCAGATGTTTTCAAAATTCAGATCTAATGATGAAGAAGAGAAATTAATATTTTATAAATATTGACCTACTAAATGATGAAGAACAAGAGAGATTGAATAGTCATACCAATTTTCGGTTGATTTGATAATCTTTCCCTCTAGTTTAATTTGCAGGATATGAGCAATCTTGGACCAATCCTCACCTGCTTTCGATTCACATCTTTTGCTCAGTTTAGGACAGTCTTCAATTGCTATTTCTCTCAAAGAGATGAGACGATTCATATCCTTTGGTAAAGATGACAATTCAGGGCACTTCTTAATATCAAGAACTTTAAGTGTTTGCATCGACTCTGGTAGTGACTTCAAGTTAGAACAATTTTCAATACTCAAAAATTCCAAAGTGTTTGTGGAACACTGAATAAGCCATTGCGGGAATTCCACCAATTGTGGTAATTCTCTTATACAAAGAAATCGAAGGTGAGGCCTTGTGCTATTGAGTTCTTCATGATTGTCTTGCTTATCCGATCCGATGCTCAAATCAAGATTAAGCTTTTCACAACCGAGCAAACGAAGATCTTCTAATGAGCTTAGGCTTCTCACACCACGTGGTAATGAGATAAGTTTTGGACATTCATAAATCACTAGAGTTTGAAGAACTCTTAGGTGACCAATATCTTCAAACAAATATTCTAAATTATTGCAATTGTAAATCCCGAAACATCGAAGAGAATTCAAGCAACCAATACCATTGGTTGGTAGATGCTTTTCTATCGTAGTTAACTGGAGATATCTAAGACTAATTAAGTACTTTACATCTCTTGTTAAGGCTTTTAATTCCTCACAAGCCCATAGTGATAGATATTGCAAATTTTGCAGCTTGTAAATGGACCTTGGGAGTTCTTTTATTTTAGGGTTGTTTCCTAGATGAAGAGCTCTCAAATGCTTCAAACTACCAATTTTTTTAGGCACTACTTCAATATTCAAAGAACATAAATCTAACATCCGCAAGAATTTGCACCTTGAGACAATTAATTCCAAAAATGATTGGCTAATACCAGTACTTTCACCCGTAATTGGAACAAAAGTAATGCTTCTCAGATGACCCAAGTTAGGTAAAATGTTTGGAACATCAATTATAGGTGCATCAACAAAATGGAATGATAAGTGTCGATGACTTTTGGTACAAATTTGGTTAGTGGATTTCAATATTAAGCGCTCATTTCTCATCAATGATGTGGCAAGATCATGCATGAGATCATGAATTTTAAACGTGTACAAATTCTCGTAAAGTTGTACAATATCTTGAAAAAAAGATCTCAACATTAATTCTTTTATATATTGTTTACCAATATTTTCCAAATCTTGATTTTCATTGTGGGATTGAAGAAGCCCCTGGACCATCCAAAACTGAATCAAATGATTACTAGTAAATTCAACGTCTTTTCGGAAAATGGAACAATAAACAAAACATTGCTTTAAGTGAGGTGGCAGATGATTATAACTTATTCTTAGAGCATTTAAAATGTCATTTTCTTTTTGATCCAACTTCCAAATCTCATTATCCCTCAGATTTTTCCAATCTTGTTCAGAAGTTGAGGAATAAAGTAGACTTCCTAACGCTCTTACTGCCAATGGAACACCTCCACATTTTTTTACTATTTCTATTCCAATTTCCACAAGGTTGGGATGCTGCTTTTCTTTCCCTTCTTTAAATGCACAATTAACAAACACTAACAAGCAATCATCAAGAGAAAGACCTTCTAACCTGTATGTAAGTACAGTGCCCATAATTGAGGCAACACGATCACTACGTGTAGTTACGATAATTTTACTTCCACTAACACATTCCATCAATAAATTTTTTAATTCAAACCACAATCCATAATCTTCATTCCAAACATCATCCAAAACTAACAAATATTTTTCATGGCTTAAGATATCACGTAGGATTATTTGCAATTGGTCAGTGCTCTTGTCAACATATTTTTTCCCAGTTGCAGATTCGATGATTTCAATTAATAGTTTTTTTAGAGCAAACTCATCTGACACACAAATCCACATTTTCAACTTAAAAAATTCGTCTACCATTTTATCATTATACACCAATTTCGCAAGTGTGGTTTTTCCTAGACCTCCTATGCCAACAATAGGAATGACAGAAACAATTTCATGGCCATCACTTGGGCGTAATAGTAGTTTCATAATCTTCTCTTTATCTTTATCCCTACCAATAACATCTGAAGCATGCACAAATGAGTGAGTTTCCCTCTCCCTCTCCCAACCTATAACTTGATTGCTATCAACTTTCTCAGTGAGATTAAAGTTATCCTTATCAGATACTATTTTTGCTAACCTCTGTTTAATCTTCTTGATTTTATGCCCAAACATAAAACGGAAAGCAACTGGATTTGAGGATGAAAAAAAGTGGCATACCTTTCTTGTACTGCTTTGACTATTCACCACTTGTTTACGCAAATCTTTCACCTCAATCTCGTCTAAAACATCTTCGGCATCGTAGCATAACCCCTTAAGCTTTCCCAGCCAAACTTTGAGCTTCTCATTATGGATCTGCTTGTCCTCAGCATCTAAGAGAACAGCTTTGATAGTGGTTAAGGTGTCAACAAGCTCTTGTGCATCTTTTCGGACACCCCATGCAAAGCCCATTTCATTGGAAGCAAGGGAGAATAGCTTACCCAAGAGTTTCTCAGCAATAACAGAGACGATTGTTTCTGCCATATCTTTGAAAGAAAAGAAAATTGCAGGATTTTGTGTTTGTGAAGTAGTGAAGTTTGGATTGTTGTATGAAATAATGATAAGCAAGCATCTGCATATCATATATATATATGTTCTTCTTTATTGAATTAATTATGGACCATATGCTTCCACACGCAATTACATCATCACTTTGACCAAAGGAAATTTCCGACAGGTCGCATTCTGCAACTTGCATGCATGCTTAGGTAGCTGTATGAAACCAATTGGAATCGAACACGTATGCATAGATCAGGCAAGAGACACGTGGCAGTAATCAGATCACTAACCCGATTATAATTAAAAATGCAACTAATGGAGTATAGTTTAATTAATAATTAATTGTATTTATTAATTATTAATTATTAATTAAATTATATGGAATTTCATTCATTAATCCCAAGATGATGATGATGATGATGATGAGACCTTAAAAGTGATGCCCTACAGTTTAGTTGAATCCAGCGTGTGAAAACAAATCAACGGTGGAGGAGTCATTAGTCATAACTTAATTAATAATTAATAAATATAATTAATTATTTAAATTTTTTTAACTCTTAAGTTTGTTAATTTGATTAAACAATCCTAACAATAAAAGTTTATATATTCTTGATAACTAAGATCGATTGTCGACATTTAATGGATAAATAGAAGTGTTTTTATTAATTTTAAAACTTTTATTATAGAAGATGTTTAACTAAATTAACAAATATAAGGGATTAAAAAATAATTTTATCAAATTCAAATCTTATCATCGTAATAATAACTCAATTCAAATTATTCAAAAATACTATTCAATTTAATATGAAATATGTATACGTTATAAAATTATTAACTTCATCACATTTTTTGATGAAACAAGAGACGCGGTCACATTATTTATATCAGTTGCTTGTGTCTACACAATCAATACAAACATCATTAATATGATCTAGTGTGGCTTTAACTTTTTGACTTAGCTTTTAGAGAGAAATATTATCTGAGTTATACCCACAATATTATTAATGAGGTCAAGTTAGAAAATCTGGATGGTATAAATTTCCTGAAGGAACATTTTGATAGACTAGTCAACAATATAATCCGAATGCTTAAATCCACATAAAGCTAAAGAAAGCATTTGCTATCATTCACATGACATTTTGATATTTAGAAGTTATTTTTAATTTGAAATTATTCTATAAGTTACAAAATTGTTATGTTCACGAAATGGAGAAACGGGTTCACATTATTTATACAATGATTTGCTTACACAATCAATTAAAACATCACTAATATGAAATGGTGTCACTTCAACTTTTTGACTTACTTTTTAGAGAGAGATATTCTTGAGCTATACCCTCAAGGTCTAAGTTAGAAAAAATAGATAGTATAAGTTCTGTTTAGTTTATTATTTTGATAGTTTTTAGAATAATCGTTTGAAAAAAGTTAAATTGAATGGGTATTATGATGTAGAATTTAAAAATTAACAAAAATATCCCCTATGTTGATTTATTTACTAAACATTCCTATAATAAAATATTAAAAGTTAACAAAAATACCTCAAATTCATTCATTAAATATGGACAGTCAATGGTGATGAGAGTGTTTTTGTAATTTCTAAAAAAAATATTAAAGCAATGTTTGATTTTTAGAAAATGAAGATGGAAAACGAAGTTATTATGGTTCAAGAGACATTTCAAGTGAAAATATAGCATATGAATAACTTAATTCATTTCAGAAATTAAACATGACAGTTCTAATGTCATAAAGTTTGGAATATATTATACTTAAAATATAGCATATGAATAACTTAATTCATTCAAGTGAAAATTTTCAATAAAAAGACTAACTTTCAATAAAAATTTGGATTTAACATAATGGAGTATGTGTAAGTTACAAAATTATCAACTTCTTCATATTTTTTATTAAATAGAGAGACGAGTTCACATTATTTATATTAGTGATTTACCTACATAATCAATTCAAACATCACTAATATAATATGTTGTCACTTTAACCTTTTGACTCAACTTTTAGAGAGAGTTATATGATATGTTATACTAACACTATGATCAATGGAGTCAAGTTAGAGAATATGGATGATATAGAACCTCAAAATAGTTGCCTCCAAATTTCCTGTCGAAAATTTTTGACAGACTGGTCAACAATATAATCAGAATGCTTAAATCCGGATAAAGCTAAAGAAAACTTTTGCTATTGTTCACATGACACATTTTGATATGTCTTAAAATAAGTCTTTAATTATTGTTGCTATTATTATGTTGGTTGTTATTTCAAGAGTAATGCTACAGCCACCGAAGGTTATGCATCGAATAGCGTGATAAAATCTTGACCGTTTATTTATTATCAATTAATATTAATTAACGATCAAGATTTTGTCACGTCATTCGATGCATAAATTCGATATACAACCTTCGATGGCTCTATCATTTTTCTTATTTCAATAAATCTTTGTTAGTAGAGTCTAGGTGTCATTAGTTGGAGTCTAGGTGTCCAAATAATGTGTCCAATCATCTAGCTTAGTACAAGCACAATGGCTTCAACTCTGATTTTGAGTTTTCCTAAATATAGTATGTGATCTATTGAATCATATGGCACTTTTTGTTTTTTTTTTTTTCATCTTAAGACTTCCAATTTTTTTTTAGTAATCAATTTTAGAATAAAAACATTTTGATCATCATAAGTCATCCCAATCAAACTATACACGATTGATGTAAAATAGTGGGAGAAGAATTAAGACAGAGAAAATTAGAGTAAGAAATAGATAGAACGAGAGAACAATTTAAGATAATACTGTAAATCTTCTTTATCAAAATAATATTATGTGAATGAATTTGGATATAAATAAATTTGATTTATGAGAGAAAGTCTTTATGGGAAATGATCATATATATTATATTATTGGTAAATTATTTTGTATTATTCAATCAGTTATGACTAATGACTCCTCCACAGTTGACTTGTTTTCACACGCTGGATTCAACTAATCTGTGGGGCATCACTTTTAGGCTCTCGATTAGCTCTTTTTGTGATGATCATGATCATGATCATCTTGGGATTAATAAATGAAATTCCATATAGTTTAATTAATAATTAATTGTATGCTGTATTGGAGACAAGAGTCAAAATAATTAAATAACAACTTATTTGAACCTTTTTTGTATATATATGGGAATTGGTCACAATTAATAAATTCAAGGGCCACAAAAAATAATTATAAAGGATTTTTGCTTTTCTGTTTTTTTGTTTTTTTTCTGGTAGCATTGTGAACGGACGAACATGCCAGGTGGGTTCATCACCACCGTTCTAATGTTAAAGTGGAAAGCTAAGTAAGGAACACGATTCCTTCTCTGATTTTTATAATCCTAAACCTAACAATTAAAACATTACTTCATTTAACATTATTTATAAATTGAGAAAATTTATGTTTGTTTCACTGCTTTTAAAATTTAATCTTATTTTATTTAATTTAAAATATTTAGATTTTTAAATATTTAGGTTTATTAATTTGATTAAATACCCTTAACAATAAAAAGTTTATGAATTGCTGAAAATATCTTCACTCATCCATACATTCTTGGCAACCATGACTGATTGTTGACATTTAATGAGTGAGTGGGAATATTTTTATTAATTTTAAAACTTTTACCGTAAAGGGTGTTTAACTAAATTAATAAATACAAAAGATTAAAAAATAATATTATCAAACACATTTTCAAATTCTAACAATTTTTTCAGAAATATTATTCAAAATAATATAAAATATGTGTCCGTTACAAAATTATTAACTTTTTCACATTACATTATTTATATCAGTGATTTGTCTACACAATATAAATTTCTTACAGACTAGTCAACAATATAATCCGAATGCTTAAATCCACATAAATCTAAAGAAAACATTTGCTATTATTCACATGACACATTTTGATATTTAGAAGTTATTTTTAATTTGAAATTATTCTATAAGTTACAGAATTATTATGTTGTTCATATTTTTTTACGTAATAGAAAAACGAGTTCACATTATTTATACAGTGATTTGCTTACGCAATCAATTAAATCATCACTAATATGAAATGGTGTCACTTCAACTTTTTGACTTACTTTTTAGAGAGAAATATTATCTGAGTTATACTCCTACTATGGCCGATGAGGTCAAGTTAGAAAAAATGGATGGTACAGAGTTTCGTTTAAATTTCTTGCAGAATAATGTGACAGATAAAGTCAACAATATAATCAGAATGCGCAGTATTGTCCCTCACTAAAAATGCAACTTGGTCATCTCGGGTTCCACGCCTGGCTTTTTTCTCATTTTCTCACCTTTGTTTTTGACTTTTTACGATACGACTCTTCCACCGTTGATGTGTTTTCACACGCTGGGTTCAACCAAACTGTGGGGCCTTCACTTTTAAGGTCTTTGACTGGCTCTTTTTCTGATGATAATAATCATCATCTTAGAATTAATGAAAGTTTGCTCAGACCTTCCAAAAGTTTGCTCCAAATTTCCGGTTTTTACGAGATGACTCTTCCACCACTGATGTGTTTTTATACGCTGGATTCAACTAACCTGTGGGGACATTAAGGTGTTTGATTGGCTCTTTTTGTCATAATGATATCATCATCTTGGAATTAATCAAAGAAATTCTTATTTTATTCGCGGGAAGGGGGCCCATTACTTCCAGGGGGCACTGGCGGTCTAGCCTCGTTACTTTCCCAGTTCTAACTCATCAATCACGGTGTTCAGACTTCAGACCCACTCATCAATCACGGCATTGGAATTAGGTGACCATGTTTTTTACTATTGTCAACTAATTTCTTCGTTTCAGAAATTAAACATGACCGTTGGATTCTAATTTCATAAGGTTTGGAATATACAATAATGCTAGGGTGGTCGATTTTTTTACATCAAAATCTTGTATCAACTTATGTGTTCTGTAATTCATACTAGTAAATTAGACGCGTTTTACATTATTAATTTTTTTCTAGTGAACGATCATTCATCAATTATGGACGACCGTTCACTTACGATAGACTCTCGTCCATATTATATAGAAAGCAGTCTATTTACTACGGATGAATGTCCCAATTTAAAAGACACCCATCTATCAATAAAATAAAATAATTTTTTTTTATAAAAATTAGAGACGATTGTTCATTAGTTATGGACGCCTGTTCACAATTAAAAAATTAAGAATAATCGTTCATTAGTTATAGATGATCGTCCCTTGATTTTAGATGTCCGTCCATAAATTATGGATAGACGTCCCTTGATTTTGGATACCTGTCTATAAACTGTGAATAGGCGTCCCTTCAATTTGGAGGAAGTCCGCCCGACCCTTTTCGTTCTTACTTACTCTCACTGCGTCTTTCAAATATCTTCGATCAGTTTAGCCTAACTCCAAAACTTTATCAAGAGCTTTAGTCGTAGACTAACCTGGGTGGGGGCTCCATTTTTTCTAATAACAGCATCATAACCATCTACCTCCTTCCCAAACCTTGTTTTCAAAAGATCTCCTGAGTTACCAATAACAGCACAGCAGCCAAACTGCCGGGGAAAACATGGTGGCGTTTCAAGAAGTACCAGTGAAAGTTTCTCCATGCATAAAGTTTCATTCTGACGGCGGTTGCTGCAATAAAATAGGAACCACATCAAACTACATGTGGCTGCCTAGTAAATATTAATTCATCAAGAAATCCAAAAATGAGCATTCACAGAGAAACTTGTGGTGTATTCTATTGAGTAATACATTATTCTTGAATTTATACTGGGACATTTTATCTTAATGAGTTATCCCAAATGCAGGCAGCCATTTGATTTTTCAATTTCTCCAAAACTAAAAAGACAGCAATCCTGCTTTACTTGCAAAATACTTACAGAAGTACTCCTTCAAAAAGGTATCCTTGGTTAAAATTCGGAGCCAGACACAGTTGCTTCAAGAGGTCAAGTTCTCTTTGGCAGATTCAAAAAGTTTTGTGTTGTCTGGGTCTCACAATGATACAGTTTCCATTCTTCCAAAATCTGAGCACATCCTCAGTTACAAAACTGTGCCACTTGCCTCAGGTTCCCAATCACTGCCTAAAGTTACAGTGAGCTCAGTGAGATATTCAGCCAAGTTTCAGCCGTCTAACGCAGCATCATCTGTGTTTGTATTTCCTTCTGAGCCCCTACATCTGATTCTTCTCTTTTGGGGATGAACCATTTTACTTCAGCTAAATCATCAGCCATAGTTGAAGATATTCGATGGGTCTTTTCCATCTTCCTCTTCATTTTGATTTTCTCTTATGACCCACAAGAATGAAGGAGATTGCACGTGGGTTGCTAAATAAAAATAAAGAAGGGAAGACAGGATGGCTAAGAAAGAATTCCCTAACTGCATTCAAAGAAGATATTTGGAAGACGGCAGTGAGAGTGAGTAAGAACGAAAAGGACGGGCGTCCATTCCTCCAAACTTATGGATGTCCGTCCACAATTTGTGGACGAGTGTCTAAAATTAAGGGACTTTCGTTTACAATTTATGAACGGAAGTCTAAAATAAGGAATGTCTGTCTACAATTTATAAACGGGCATCCAAAATCAAGGGATAATTATCCATAACTAATAAACAGTTGTCCTTAATTTTTATAAAAAAATTTATTTTATTTTATTGATAGACAGACGTCCTTTAAATAGGGATACTCATCCGTAGTAAATGGATCCCATCCATATAATATGGACAGAAGTCCATCGTAAGTGAACGGTCGTCCATAGTTGATGAATGGCCATTCACTAGAAAAAAATTAATAACGTGAAACGTGTCTGATTTGCTAGTATGAACTACATAACACGTAGGCTGGTACAAAATTTCAGTATAAAAAAATCGACGTACCTAGCATTATTGTGGAATATATTATACTTAAACTACAGTATATGAATAACTTAATTCATTCAAGTGAAAATTTTGAATAAAAAGACTAACTTTTCAATAAAAAATTGGATTTAACATAATGGAGTATGTGTAAGTTACAAAATTATCAACTTCTTCGTATTTTTCATTAAATGGAGAGGCGAGTTCACATTATTTATAGTAGTGATTTACCTACATAATCAATTCAAATATCACTAATATGACATGTCGTCACTTTAACCTTTTGAATTAACTTTTAGAGAGAGTTATATGATATGTTATACTTACACCATGATCAATGGGGTCAAGTTAGAGAATATGGATGATATAAAACCTTCAAAACAGTTTCTTCCAAATTTCCTATCGAAAATTTTTGATTAATTTGATAAAAACAATTTTGATCATCATACAGTCATCCTAATCAAACTATACGCAATTGATGTTACAAGAACAAGAAATATAGCAAACTTTTTTCTCTTTACATCCAGTACGATGGCCATCAAATTCATCAGCTAATGTTATTGGCATACGAGGATAACTTCACAACATTAAAAGTCCTACCATAGCTTGGAGGATAACAATCAATAAGTTAACTAGTTACATGGATTTTAGTGAGCAGAAGTAGCAGTATTATACACTCAGTTTCAGCGAGCGAATAAATTTCTCAACTCCCCACTGCTATCATGTCACTGAAACAAGCGACATTGGCTCTTCTTTCTGCTGTAACTTCTTGTAGAAGAGGATGTAACAATATCTTTGTTCAAAACGCTATTTGTTGTGTCCTTAAAAACCCCAATCAGTCAAACAACTTGGCTTTGAAGTAACTGTTTCCACTTCGATCTCTCCAGCAAGCATGTTAACGACGCGTGACATTAGTGGCCGTAACATTGGTGATGCTTGACTGCACAATAGGCAACTCCAATTATTCCTAGAGCTTTGATTTCATTGAACCCTGCTAAATTAGGATCCATCAGCCCCAAACTTTGGTTACTTTCATGAAGACTCTAGGCCTAAAAATACAATATAGTAAATCATCGGAGAGAAATCACTTGCACTAATTTGGAGTTGCTTGGAAGAAAAGCAAAGTAGAAAATTTTAAACTAAGGTTGATCATCAATTAGCATCTTCATACCAAACAATTCTTGATCAAGACTTATGTTTTAAAGATACTCATAAACAAGGAGGAGCCTAGTTCCCTCGATGCAGCAACCATCTAATTTCACAAGATTGCGATGTTGCAATGCAATTATGGTAGCAATCTCATTAACAAACTTATTTTTCCCTTGGCAGGATCCTAGTGAAAGTTGCTTCACAGCTATTACCCTTCCATCAGAAAGTGTACCCTTTAGCACCAGATTTATTAACATAAATCATAGCTGCTCCATCCTTGGTGAGTTTCCAAAAGCTAAAATTCAACTATTTTTTCTGTTATACAACGTCTCAACCCAAGTTCCCAGTGTACTATTCATCGTTTATAACTTGTAAATGTAAGATATAAAAGCTACCTATTACAAAGGTCCAAATCCTCCCTGGCCAAGCTTATTTGGACGGTCGAAGTCTTCTGTTGCAGACCTCAACTCAGCATCACTGAAAATTTTTAGTTTAGGTCCTATTCCGAGTAGCACTACATATTGAAGCAAGATAAAAGAATACATAACGTTGAGGATTTACATGACAAGAGATGAATTACAACAGAAGCTTTGCCTATTTCATGGAATATGCCATTCCTAGTTTTGAAATTAGATATTAGAAGCCCATATTTTGTATCTGTTATAAGGATGAGATATTATATATCTGTTATTTATGTTTCTTCGGTGCACCGAAACAAAAATCACATTTATGCTACACCTATATTCTGGAATGCTGAAGTGAAATGCAAATTCATTGATTTTCAAAAACAAACTTGGTCTCAAAGATTTTACAACTTCTATTTTCTAAAAAATCTCTTTGGCACTCTTACCTTCTGCATCATCATTATCTCTTTTTATCCTCAAGTGAAGAATTAAAAATATCAGTATCAAACCCAAACTTCCAAGAGCTACAGCAATACCAACAATCAACCCACTCTTCTTCTTCTTTCGTCTAGTACCAACAGTTGGTGTGAAATCTGAGTAGGAAAATTCAGTATGTCTATTAGAAAGCATTTAAGCACTGTTATTGTAACTCATCTTATACGAAGATTCAAAAGAATGTCATAGTTTACCTGGAATGACACTTAAGAGCTGAAATTAATGACCCATAGCTACCTCGGTCAGGTATGCAACAGGTCCCTTTACCAGCCCATAATAAGTGAATTTCAAGATAGTTCTCAGACACATTAGCATTAAATTTGTTTGTAATTGCTTTTCCTTCCCCACCTGCTCTTGTTGATATGTCAAAATCTTTTAACTGGAGAGTCCTACAGTATCAATTAGGAAAAAAAACAGATGAAATTGTAATAGTCAAAACTATATATATAATAAGGGTATGAACCAAAATTTTCCAGTGAATGCTTACCTGAATATAGATATAAAAAACATGCCTTCCAAGACTCATCCACTTTTGTGAGCCCTGATCACCAAAAACTGTCTCAGCAAAGGACAAACTTACATTGTGAAGTCCATTCTCCAGACTAAGTCCATAGAATCTAAGTGATCCCGAGGATTGCCTTGAAGACTGATAAAGCTTCAGGCCTGTGGTGCCAGTCACTTGCGAGCCAATATTTTGAACATTGAGTGTTAAATTGTCCTTCAGAAAACAAACCCGCATCACTAATTGCCAATTTTTCGGTATCAAGTACAATACAAGAAGCTCCACCAAGATCATAGCCATCGGCCTCACACACTATAATATCAACCTTCATTTCTTCACCACCACACTTGATTGCAAAACTTGAATCTGCTATTGCAAAAATACACTATGCTATCAATTTGGTCCAGTTATCCCAACTGGAGCTGAATTAACAAACAATTTATAAAGCCACAGTAGCATCTATATTTAAGCAAAATAATGCACGGAGAAAGGTAAATTGGTAGTACACTAAATTTTAGAAAAATAATTATACATCAGAAAGAAAGACGCTTACAGCGTGGAGCATTCTTATTGCAGGGGAAGTTTCTCTGCAAACAGTTCAATCCTGGGAGAATACTGGCAAGCACAGAGAATATTACCAGTTATCTTTGTTAAAGCAGCATATTCCCTTGCCGAGGTTTTATATTTCTCGTAATTTGTTTCTTTAAGTGAGAGCCTTTTTTCAAAAATAAAATCTAATACCTTATTTATCAAAAATGAAACTATAACTAACCTGATGTTTGAGCTTTCAAATGTGAAATTGTTGGCCACTAGATTCCTGTTCAATTCAATGCAAAGATAAATTATACTTCAAAGTTTGAAGTATACTAACTAGAGATGTATTATATTAAAATCAGAGCATGACAAATAATCAACTATATTAGAAAGACATCAGAAATGAGCTGCGACTTTATTGTACGCCAAATGGTTATTCCAAGTGACATTTGTTTGGACATCAGAAATTAAAGCGCAACAAGGCAATTAGTCAGGCGCTGTTAAGTATTTCTGATAATTGTCACATGACAAGAGAAAACTGAGTCACTAAAGTGCTAAGTGTAGGCCATGAAAATGAATACTCAACAATTTCTCATAGAGTCGTCTGGTTCTCTTGAACTGGCATGATTGTCGTAAATTTTATTATTGATTAATTCATACAATCATGTAAAACATTATATTCTATTAACAAAACAAGGAAAGAGGATTATTGAGCTCCACAATGCCTAAGGTCCAAAGCAATGTTTGATTTTTAGAAAATGAAGATGGAAAACGAAGTTATTATGGTTCAAGAGACATACAGCTGTTTTGAACCTATAGTCACCCACGATAGAAAAGTTCCTGATAGATAATTGTAAGATAAATCTCTACAGGAGTATATTAAGCACCAGTTAGAAGGAATCATATGCAGCAACATACAAATCTAAAAAAGGAACAAATCACTCAAGATTTTCAATTGCTTTCATCAATTACTTGTCACAAAAAAGTGATTACAACTAACTATAGTTAAGATTTTTGAATTTTAAATGTGGTGGCCTATTTCCAACATACATATCAGGAGCACTAGTCCCTTTTCATTCTTCTTCATTGTGCATGGAAAAATCTTTGTTTGAAGATATTTATTAATCTATTCATGAAACATCTGGCACATACCTCTCCACTCTTCTAAATTGGAGCCTCTATAACTTTCAAGGCAGATACAACAAAAATGGATATATAACATCCATCTAACTAGACAAGATATAATAGGGCATAATTCTCAAGATAACTGAAATTAAGGCTTACATGTTTTGAAGATATAGAGTATTTTGCTGAGGAAGGTTCCTGACAGACAATTGTTTCCAAGAAACCTAGTGAGAGAAGCCAAAAACAAGTGATGTACATTTAATGAAAGAACAAGGATCAGAGAAAATCTAAAATAAGAAACTAACACTAACTTAAATACAAAGTACTCAAATCTAGAATCGATAGAGGGAGGCTTTCAATAAATTTACAAGTGAGTAAGAGAATCGACACTGAATAAAGCACTTGGGATTTGACGAATTAAGTTCTTGAAACTCAAATCCCCTTGCAGAAGTAGGAAAACAAGTAATTAAAAAAAAAAAAAAAAAAAAAAGCACACACACATAAACAATAAGAGACACACTCATAGCATTACAATACTAACTTAAAGTGTCTGTAAACTTGGAGATGAGGGTTGTGTTGATGGGCAAGATGATCATTGCAAACTGAGCTTGAAGATCTTAACAAGAAGCGAAATTAAACAATCAGATATTCCTTCAAAATCTAACTTCTCTACTCTCCCTTTGATTTTGAAAATGAAGTAGAACGGCAGATTATGGGTAATTTTGGAATTGATTATAATACATATTATAGATTAATTTTCTAAAAATTTAATTAATAATGGAGCTTATAAAAATATCTACTAGGGTTTAAATACCAGCACGGCAGCACTCAATAAAGAAAATTTTCAAATTAACCCATATCAATCCAAATGGATCGTGAAATTATCAGAAGAAATGGCGTTGTGAAAAAACACTCCATTGATCATGTTTTAAGAGGTATTTATGACTTTTACGTTTTGGCTTTGGGTTTAAGAATTAAGAATTAGATGAACAATTGATTTAGGCATAAGCTGATTCTTATTCTTTAGCCTCTATCTACTTGGGCTTTTTGTAGTGATATCTGTTTTACCAATGGGCTAGTGGATTACAAGAATGCTAAATACACCCCATCTCTTTGGAAGTGTTAATTTTGAGATAAGACTTTACAAATGGGTACGTTTAAGAATAAGTTAGGGCATGCTTCTTTGTTTTTAGTTCTACGTGAAAACTGGAAAGAATTAACTTAAAAAAAAAAAATAGATATATTTGTTTAAAATTAACCGAAAAATACCCAAAAAAAATCCTTTAAAAAAAGGAACAGTTTCTTTATATACAAATAACTAAGCTTAATCAGAAATCAAAATGCACTTTTGAGAATTATTTTTTGGTTACAAGAAGGAATAAGAGAATGTACCTTCGATAGGATCAGTAGTGACAATATGAGCAGTTGATTTTTGAAAGATGAAGAAAACGATGAAGCAAATATAGAATAAATGAGCGAAAGATGACGACGAAAAAGAAGATGATGAATCAATTTGAGCAGTTGATAGTTGAATTTTGGGCATACTTGGTGATTCACTATATATGTAATTGCAAAATCTGAACAAAAAAAATTTGTTGTAATAGCAACAAAATTTCTGAGGTTTTTGAAACAACAAAACTCCCTATACCATTGAAAGTTGTTAAAATTTATACTATTATGACTAAGAGTTAATAAATATTTACTCCCTCCAACTGTTTATTATAACACTTACAACTTGATGTTAAGAATTTTTATTATTTAATCAAATCTCAGGGGATCAGTATTATTAACTTTTGACTACTCTTTTTTCCTCTCATTAAAACCCGAGGCCAATTTGAGCATTAGCGCCAAAATCCAAAAACAGAATAAGATTAGACTAATTACTAGTTTTAGTCAACAACTAATTGATAATTAATAACGTAATTTTCTATTTAACCAACTAATTACATGTTGGCAACATGCTTGAAACCCTCCCTAAGTATAAAATATCAATCATTACCATAAGAAAAGAGAAACATTAATGAAAAAGGAGACAGTTTGCCAATCTTACAGAAAAGTTAAGTTCTTAAGGTTTCCAAGCTCTTTTGGGGAGAGGCCTAGAAAGCAAAAAGTACATTGTGGCCAACCTTTCTAGCACATGAAAGAAAAAGTTATAATCAAAACTCATGTACCCAAAATAATCATATATAATCTAAACTAGACTTTCAATCATAAGGGCATTTTTCAATACTTACAAATACTTCAACTGAGATAAATTTCCAATAAATGCAGGCAACGGACCAATGAAGTAATTTCGTTTGATTCTACTACAATGTTAAACAAAAAAACTAAATCAAATCTGATATAATGTCTATTAATTAGAAACGATGAAGGTCAAATTTGACTTATATAAATCAAACGTAGGGAAATGAATGGGAAAATCCATACAAATTTGTCAGAAATTGCAAAGCCACTAGTACTTCTAGAATCACTCTTTTTATGTCCAGTACACCCCCAACCCCCCAAAAAAAAACCAAACAAGTTTCAATCATGTCTCCTCAAATTTGATCTGGTTATAGGTGCAAACTCTTTTGGCTTAGGAAAAATACATACTTAAAGGATAAATTGTATACACAACTCTAGGGAAAGTTTTAACCAAAAGTTAAGATTCATCTAAAGCATTAGAAATAATCTACACAATATAGCATAAACAGTTCAATAAAAAGTTATGAATAACTCAAAAATCAATGCCCATACCACAAAATTAACCCAAAACCCATTCTCAATCTAAGTGAATATAATATATCTATACTTAAACAAAACTTGAAAAATATGAAAATTTCCCTAAATTTGGTAGAGAGAAAAAGAGATTACAGTTTAGTGATGTGGCAAGTTGAGCCATTTTCAAAAGAACAGTCACATTTGATGACAAGATTATAGTCCTCCAAGCTAGTTGCATTTATAGCAACTCCACTGCACGGCTCTCCACTTATGTTCCACCATCTTGGGTCTGCTTGTACATCCCATTGTTGAAATGTCACATTTGATAACAGGATTATAGTCCTCCAAGCTAGTTGCATTTATAGCGGCTCCACTGCATAGCTCTCCACTTATGTTCCACCATCTTGGGTCTGCTTGTACATCCCATTGTTGAAATATTGAGTTCAATGCTCTCACTGCTCACCACAACAAACCAACCAATGCAAATTTCCATAACAAGATTATATAAATCACATATTTTCATAAAATCAATGATCTTTGAGGCCATGGGTATATCAGGAAGCATTCAAATTACTTAGAATTGAGAATTCACCATCTGGGTTTATCATAGTTGAAGTAAAAGGTTAATAACAATAATCCCACGTAGTTATATTTAAATGATAAAAATCCCCCTAGAGTTATGGTAATACCAAAATTCTCTTGTGGTTAAG
Source organism: Pistacia integerrima (assembly GCA_026225825.1). Lineage (NCBI taxonomy): Eukaryota > Viridiplantae > Streptophyta > Magnoliopsida > Sapindales > Anacardiaceae > Pistacia > Pistacia integerrima. The sequence continues at coordinate 31,380,991 of CM047747.1, read as the reverse complement.
TTTTTGGTTTAAAATAACGATAAAAGATAATTTAGTAAATGTTTATTAATCATCGTACTATACTACTATAAACTTTAATGGTATATTAACTATTCATAACAGTAAAAAAATTCGGCTATGTTTGGCTTAGTATTTTTCTCCATATTCTGGATCCTATTCTCCAAATAATGTTTGGCACATTATTCCAGAAATATTACCTTATTTTTTTAATTACTTTTAGATCCTATAAGGTTATTAATTTCACTAAATACCCCCTGAAAAAAAGTTTAAAAATTAACCTAAACACCCCCATTAACCCAACTTGTTAGATTCCGGCAACCACCGTCGGTGATAGCCGAAATCTGTATAACGGCCTAACTTCCAACCAGAAATGGCCGTAAGTTCATCAATGTGACCTTTTTCGGCCAGATCCGCCAAAGATGGCCGTCGTTTGGCCTTTTCCGGCCGTCGACGTCCATAATAGACCATAGATCTGGCCTTTTTCGGCTAGATCCACCATGGATCTGGCCGAAAAAGGCCATAACGACGTGTTACAGCATAGATTCGATCGGTTTGTGCCGTAACAAAATTTTCACGCCAGATTTGGTAGGTGGCGGCGAGAATCGCGCATGGCTTGGACGTAGCGCAGGGCGGGGGTGTTTTTGTCATTTTGTCTGTTAGGGTCTTTAATTAAATTAGTAAACCTAAGGTTTTTTTATAAATTTTTAAAATTTACCTCGTAATACTCCCCTATCCAATAACCCAATACTATCCCCAAAATTCTATCCAAAATACTAAACCAAACGCACCCCATATTATTTCTGAAATTTTGTTATTTTATTAAATCTTTAGGGGTTAGGAAAAACCCAAGTAAGATTTTATTTTATTTTTGAATAATAATTATTAGGGTCGTTTTCCAACCTTCCTTGAGGTTTGAGTTTTGGTCAGCCAAACCCCTGCTGGTTTAAAATATTATTTTACATATCCCCTCACATCTCAAAATATATCTCAGATCTCCCCTTAGAAAGATAGAGTTGTTTGTTACCAGAATTTTTTAACAAGGAAGACTAAATTTCATAATCACCTTTGAGTATACACAACTTCATTCATACCAACAAACACTCCCATACACCTAGACCTGGCAAATGAGTGGGGCGGGGCGGGTACGGGTCAAACGGGCCGAGAAAATGTAAACGGGTAATGAAGTATAAAAATAAAACCCAAGTAAGATTTTATTTTAAATTTTGAATAATAAGTATTTAGGGTCATTTCCCAACCTTCCCTGAGGTTTGAGTTTTAGTTAGTCACGCCCCTTTTGGTTTAAAATATTATTCATATCCACTCACATCTCAAAATATATCTCAGACCTCCCCTTAGAAAGTTAGAGCCGTTTGTTAGCAGAAATTTTTAACAAGGAAGACTATATTTCATAATCACTCTTGAGTATACACAACTTAATTCATACCAACAAACAAAGAAACACTCACTTGGGAATTTCATGGAACACATTGTAGACAAACCCGATTGACTCCTTCAAGCCTTTTTATGGAATTAAAAGTACACATATGTAATAAAGATACAACCAAGCAAGCACAGGACACAAGCAATTGACATAAAAAGGACAAAGAGAAACAAGAGAAGGGATCATTTCCTTTCCCTATACATTTCTCCATTAGCTAATAGGTACTTCTAAAATTTAGTTAACAATTCCAAATAAGTTTCAATTGCAAAATATAAAACTACCTGGACGGTTAGACTTGAGTTGAGAGGAGGACAGGCTGGATTGGAGTTCAGGGGATGATCGGCGATGAGTGACACCGGTGACGGTGACAAACTGACAGTTAGATAGTGAGAGAGAGGAGAGGGCATGCGACCACGACGGCTTGATATGAGAAATTGAGAATGAAATGAAATGAGATCGACGGTTACCCCTTTCAATTTAATTAATAAATATAATTAAAAAGGTTAAAATTAGAAAATCTGAAAAGAGGTGGGTGAATTCCCCCGATGGTGCCAACGATGTTGCAAATCCACCCACCACAAAAATGAAATGTTTCATTAGCAGTTTTGATGGAATTTTCAACTTAATTTTGTCCCTCTTTATTTAGCTGTTAAACAAAATAGAATATATTTTGCTAAATGGGGTTCACTTCAAACTGAAAGCTAACTACTCATGAATTAGTGAAGTTTAATATTTCTTAAACAATAACTAAAACAAATAATTAATTTGTAAAAGAAATAAAATACACACATAAAAGAAAGGGAAAGAGAGAGTACCTTCATTAGGGTCAGTAATTTGAGCAATGGTGAGTTGTGAAATAAGAAGAAAAAGATGAAGCAAAAGTGGGAAAATCCTAAAGAAAAAAGTAGCATATTGGAATTTGTAAAGTTGAAAATGAATCAACATATTGGAAAATTAAATAAGATGCAATTCTAATCACGTATGTATAGAAATATTATTAATCAAAGTATAATGTTTTCGTTAAAATAACAAAAAATTACACAAATTTTTGAAATTTTCAATTTAAGGACACTCAACGGTGAATTATCATTACACTTTCAATTTAAGGACACTCTAACAATGAATTTTTCAAAAAACGAAAGAGGTTAATTAAGGTGAGTAAAAAATTAAGAAAATATTGAAGCTAACAAACAATCTTATTTGTTATTATAACAATCTTGAAAATTGTACAATCTAAAAACCAAAAGAAGTTGTACCTGAAAAACGTGAAGCCAATATCCAACATCGATTATTTGTTAATTATCATATTATATATTTTAATGGCACATTAGGTTAAAGAGTGTTTACGTTAATTAGTTTCAGAATGAAAACAATATAATCGTAATACAATCATCCCACTAAAACCTATACGCCATTGATGTAGGATAGAATTAAAAACGGAGAAAATCATGAGAGCAAGAAATAGATAGAATAAGAGAAAAAATTGAAACAAGGAGAAACTAAATAGAAACAATTTATTCATCATATTATTTCTTTCATCAGTCTGCATACCAAAGACAAGAAAACAAGCCTATTTATAATGGTCTAAACAAAACAAAAAATGCTAGAAATTTACTTATAGCAAGTCATTCAAATTATAGTCAAAGCGGAAAATCTAATATAAAATCTAAATATAACTTAAAAAAGTAAAGTCTCCAAGTTCCCAAAATAAAGTCTTTCCTTAAGTAACAATATTATTTCTATTCTTGATTCAGCAATAATCAGCATCAACCACTCTAAGCAATGGCATAGAATAAAAGAGAAAAAATTAAAGAAAAAGAAGAAAGTTTGCGAATCTTACAGAAAAGTTAAGTTCTTAAGGTTCCAGTCTTACAAAAAACTTAAGTTCTCAAGGTTTCCAAGCTCCTTTGGGAGAGGCCTAGAAAGTATGTTGTAGCCAACCTCTCTAGCACACGAAAGACTAAATTATAACAAAATCAAAACTCATATACCAAAAATAATCATATATAATCTAAACTAGGCTTTCAATCATAAGGGTATTTTTCAATACTTACAATACTTCAATTGAGATAAATTTCTAATAAATGCAAGCAAGGGACCAGAGAAGTAATTTCGTTCGATTCTACTGCAATGTTAAATAGAAACTAAATCAAATCTAATATAATGTCCATTAATTAGAAAACGATGAAGGTCAAATTTGACTTATACAAATCAAATGCAGGGCAATGAACTGGAATATCCATACAAGTTTGTCAAAAATTGCCAAGCCACTAGTTCTTCTTGAATAATTCCTTTTATTTCAAGTGCAAATACACTCCTGCAAAAAATAAAAACAAGTTTCAATCATATCTCCTCAAATTTGATCTGATTACAAATGCAATCTTTTTGGCTTCGGAAAAATACACACTTAAAGGATAAATTGTATACACAACTTTAGGGTAAGTTTTAACCAAAAGTTAAGATCCATCTAAAGCATCAGAAATAATTTACACAGATAGCAAAAACAGTTCAATAAAAAATTATGAATAACTAAAAAATGAATGCCAATAACACAAAATTAACCCAAAACCTATTCTAAATCTAAGTGAATATAATCTGCCTATACTTAAACAAAACCTGAAACAAGTTAATATGAAACTTTCACTAAATTTGGTAGAGAGAAAAAGAGATTACAGCTCAGTGATGTGGCAAATTGAGCCATTTTCAAAGGAACAGTCATATCTGATAGCAAGATTATAGTCCTCCAAACTAGTTGCCTTTATAGCGGCTCCACTGTAGGGCTCTCCACTTATGTTCCACCATCTTGGGTCTACTTGTACATCCCGTTGTTGAAATATCGAGTTCAATGCCCTCACTACTCACCCCAACAAACCAACTAATGCAAATTTCCATAACAAGCTTATAGAAATTCAAGCAAGCTTGCAAGTAATCACACATTTTTATAAAATCAATGATCTTTGAGGCCATGGGTATATCAGGAGGCATTCAAATTACTTAGAATTGAGAATTCACCATCTGGATTTATCTTAGTTGAAGTAAAAAGGTCCCAATGCCAATCTACATCTCGGAAGACTCAACTTCTAGTAGTTGATTTACTCCATTTATTCCTACTGGAGCATAAGTAAGAATACAATTTATAAAGCCATAGATAGATGGAAAATTAAAGAAAAAGAATTAAACAGTTGAAAGAAAGCAGCAACTTGAACATTCTTATTACAAAGGAAGTTTCTCTGAAGACTGTATGTTCAATTTGAGGACATTATTGACAATCACGAAGTTGTTTTTGTGTATCTCAACCACCAACACCATGTACTCATTGGCCGACTGGAAATTCAACAACTATTTTCTTTTCTTTTTAATAAGAAAAGTTATAATCCCAAATATTAAAACTGGGGCTGGGTTTGCCGCTTCCACCAGAGGATTCCCCAAGCCCTAGCCTAGCCCCACATTTTGCCATCCCTAACAACAAAAGCCATTATACTAGAACTTATAGACAGGGACAAAGATAGATTTACCCATAATGTCTAATTAGCCAAATCTAGAGATGATGTCATCGAGGATGAAGACAAAAAAGGCAGAGATAATCGAACCCTAAACAGAAATAAAATCTGAAACTTTATTGGTATAAACTTATAGTGTACTTATTATGCATATTCACAAGACAACTAAAACATAAATATATAACTCTGTACAGTGATGAAAGCTGAATTATAATTGTAAACATGAGATTCTAAATCAAACTAGAGGAATATATACTTTACTAATTGCACCATTTGCCTGAATCTCCATGAGTCCTACAGTATATATTTAAAAAACGAATGAGGTTAATTAAGGTGAGTAGAAAATTAAGAAAACATTTAAGGTACCCAACAATCTTATTTGTTATTATAACAATCTTGAAAATTGTACAATCTAAAAACCAAATGAATTGTACCTGAAAAACGTGAAGCCAACATCGAACATCAATGCTTAACACATAGAAGAAGTAAAATGTATAATTCCTCTTGTCAATTGATAGAATTAGGATTCAAAATTAGGTTATTTCAATAGAAATCGAAGATTAATTTATGAGATAGAAAACCCACCTGCTTGACTTTCATTTGATTCAAGTTTCTCCTGCATACATATAAAACAATAAAGTTAACAAAAGGAAGGAGAAACAAAGAATCATTAGTTCAAATGTTTTCGAAATTCAAATCTAATGATAAACCAATCAAATTGTTAATTCAAGTTTTAACTTCAACCAAATAAGTGTTTCATGAATATTTACTTGCTAACTCATGAAGAAGAGAAGAGATTGACTTGTCATACCTAATTTTCGGTCGATTTGATGATCTTGTCCTCAAGTGAAATGG
>CM047747.1:31349375-31375095 GCA_026225825.1 Pistacia integerrima | reverse complement strand
CCTCAAGTGAAATGGTCATAATATGAGCAATCTTGGACTAATCTTCACCTGTTTCCGGTTCACATCTTTCGCTCAGTTTAGGACAACCTCTAATTATAAGATTTTTCAAAGCGATGAGACGATCCATATCCTTGGGTAAAGATGACAATTCTGGACACTTCTCAATACCAAGAAATTGAAGTTTTTCCATTGACTCTGGTAGTGCCTTCAAGTTGGAACAATTTACAATCTCCAACCTTTCCAAATTGTTAGTGGAACACTGAATAAGCCATTGCGGGAATTCCACCAATTGTGGTAATTCTTTCATGTAAAGAAATCGAAGGCGAGGCCATGTGCTACTGAGTTCATCATGATTGTCTTGTTTATCCGATCCTATGCTCAAATCAAGATTAAGCCTTTCACAAGTGCGCAAACGAAGATGTTCTAATGAGCTTAGGCTTCTCACACCATGTGGTAATGATATAAGTCTTGAACATTCATAAATCCATAGCGATCGAAGACCTTTAAGGCAACCAATATCTTCAAACAAATATTCTAAATTATTGCAATTGGAAATCCACAAACTACGAAGAGAATTCAAGCAACCAATGCCATTGGTTGGTAGATGCTTTTGTATTGTAGTTAATCGGAGATTTCTAAGACTAAGTAAGTACTTTACATCTCTTGTTAACACTTTTAATTCAATACAATCTATTAGTGATAGATATTCCAAATTTTGCAGCTTGTAAATGGAACTTGGGAGCTCTTTTATTTTAGGATTGAATCCTATTTCAAGATATCTCAAATGCTTCAAATTACCAATTTTTTTAGGCACTACTTCAATATTTAAAGAACGTAAATCTAACATTCGTAAGAATTTGAATCTTGAGACGACCAATTCCAAAAATGATTGGCTAATACCAGTACTTCGACCAATAAATTGAAAAAAACTAATGCTTCTCAGATGGCCAAAGTTAGGTAAAAAGATTGGAACATCTATTTTAGGTGCATCAACAAAATGGAATGATAAGTGTCGATAACTTTTGGTACAAATTTGGTTAGTCGATTTCACTATTAAGCACTCATTTTCCATCAATGATGTGGCAAGATCATGCATGAGATCATGAATTTTAAACCAGTAGAAATTCTCATAACCTTGAACAATATCTTGGAAAAAAGATCTCGACATTAATTCTTTTATATATTGCATACCAATATTTTCCAAATCCTGATTTTCATTGTGGGATTGAAGAAGCCCATGGGCCATCCAAAACTGAACCAATTTATCACTATCAAAAGGATAGTCTTTTGGAAAAACGGAACAATAAACAAAACATTGCTTTAAGCGAGGTGACAGATGATTATAACTTATTCTTAAAGCATTTAAAATCTTATTTTCATTTTGATCCAACTTCCAAATCTCATTATCCCTCAAATTTTTCCAATCTTGTTCAGAAGTTGAAGAATAAAGTAAACTTCCTAATGCTCTTACTGCCAATGGAACACCTCCACAATTTTTTACAATTTCCATTCCAATTTCCATAAGGTTGGGATATTGTTTTTCTTGCCCTTCTCTAAATGCAAATTTAACAAACACCGTCAAGCATTCATCAAGAGAAAGACCTTCTAACTTGTATGTAGGTATAGTGCCCATAATTGAGGCAACACAATCACTACGTGTAGTTACGATAATTTTACTTCCACTAACACATTCTATCAATAATTTTTTTAATTCAAACCACATCTCATAATCTTCATTCCAAACATCATCCAAAACTAACAAATATTTTTCACGGCTTAAGTTATCACGTAGGATTATTTGCAATTGGTCAGTGCTCTTCTCAACATATTTTTTCCCAGTTGCAGATTCGATGATGTCAATTAATATTTTTTTTAAAACAAACTCATCTGACACACAAATCCACATTTTCAACTTAAAAAATTCGTCCACCATTTTATCATTATACACCAATTTCGCAAGTGTGGTTTTTCCTAGACCTCCTATCCCAACAATAGGAATGACGGCAACATTTTCATGGCCATTACTAGGACGTAACAGTAGTTTCATTATCTCCTCTTTATCTTTATCCCTACCAATGACATGTGAAGCACGCACAAAAGAGTGAGTTTCTCTCTCCCAACCTATTACATGATTGCTATCAACTTTCTTAACGAGATTAAAACTATCCTTATCAGCTGCTATTTTTGCTAACCTCTTTTTAATCTCCTTAATTTCATGCCCCAAAGTAAAACGGAAAGCAACTGGATTTGAGGATGAAAAGAAGTGGCATACCTTACTTGTAATGCCCTTGCGATTCACAACTTGCTTGCGCAAATCTTCCACCTCAATCTCGTCTAAAACATCTTCAGCATCGTAGCAGATCTCCTTAAGCTTTCCCAGCCAAACTTTCAGCTTCTCATTATGGATCTGTTCGTCCTCAGCATCTAAGAGAACAACTTTGATAGTGGTTAAGGTGTCAGCAAGCTCTTGTGCATCTTTTTTGACACCCCATGCCAAGCACATTTCGTTGGAAGCAAGGGATATCAGCTTACCCGAGACTTGCTCAGCAATAGCAGAGACGATAGTTTCTGCCATAATTTTGAAAGAAAGAAAGTTGCAGGCTGTTGTGTTTGTGAAGTGGTGAAATTGGATTGTTGTATGAAATAATCATAAGAGAGCATGGCATTATATATGGAGTGAGATTCATTGAGTTGCGTGGGGATTACATGAAGTATGAAATATAGTGAAGATTAGTATATATTCTTTGTCTTGAATGAATGTAAGCTATATTACACATCCAAGAAGAAATATATACTAAGATTTTTTGCCTTGCATGCAGTTCAAAGAAATATGCAACCTAGTGAAGACTAGTATATATTCTTTGTCCTAAATGTAAGTAAACTAAGGCTTTGAATTTTGAAAGTAGTGTTGGGAGATAATTTATGTAAATATTCTTCAACTTTATTGTTTACGACAATATAAGCAACAACTTTAATTCAAGTATATATCCTTTCCTTCATTTATGTCTCCAACTTTTGGAAGAAAATTCTTTCCTTCACCACTCTTCCATACTTTATTGAATTCCTTATTACCATTCATATTTTATTTAAGTGTATTACTATTTGATTTTTTAATTATAATTTTTTATATTAAACCCCAAGAATTATGTCATAAACTTTTGATCAATTCTCAGGTTTTAAGTATGCTTAACCCGAATTCCCTCATTTAATTATGATAACATTTAAACAATATACTTCTATTTACTATATAATCAAGGGCGAACGACTTATGCATACCCAAGGTTTATTGAAACGATAAGTTGGTACCCAAAAGGTTTTGAAACGACAAATAGATACCTTCCGTCATGTTCTGTTAGTGATTTTCATTTGATAATAGTGAAAAGACTAAAATGCCCTTAAAAGTTTAATATTTTAGTTTTTTATAAATTTAAAAATTTCTAAAAAACCCCCAGGTTTGCTAATTTGACACTAAATACCCCAATATATAAAAAAGTTTATAAAATAACAAATACACCCCCGCCACCCTCCACAAAGCGATTCGCCACCGCCGCCGTAATGGTCGGATGGATATGCTATATGACGCACTCCCATCTGGACCTGCTGTCGAACGCGTAGATCTTTCATTTTCCCGGCAAGATCAGTGGCCGATACAGGCCGGAGGAAAGGCCGAGATCTGGCGTCCGAGCAAGGGAACTTATAGGAAGGGAAAATTGTGTTACGACACGCACCCGCCGGATACGTGCGCTAACTCCGACCTCAGGGGCGATTTTGAACCGGAGATCCTCCACGGTATACGGCCGGAAAAGGCCGATCACGACCATCGAGGTAGAAAAAGGCCAAGCGTAGATCCACGGCCTTTTCCGGCCAGGAGGATCAGGTGTGTTCACGACACAGTCTCCAGAGCGGTTACGTAATCGTAACACATCGGCCACGTATTGGCGGTGGTGGAGGAATCCACGCACTGTGGGTGGCGGGGGTGTTTTTGTTATTTTATAAAATTTTTATATATTGGGTCATTTAGTCAAATTAGCAAACTTAGGGGGTTTTTAGAAATTTTTAAATTTATAAAAAACTAAAAATTAAACTTTCAAGGGCATTTTAGTCTTTTCACTATTATCAAATGAAAATCACTAACTGAACATGACGTAAGGTACCCATTTGTCGTTTCAAAACCTTTTGAGTACCAACTTATCGTTTCGATAAATATTGGGTATGTATAAGTCGTTCTCCCTATAATCAATGATTGAAGTTAATAAAATATAAAATAAATTATTGTAACATACATATAACATGACAATGACAATGAGGCATTGATAATCTATGAATTTGTATGTCTATTATTATTTTATTGGCCAAATTACATTCCTCGCCTATGTTTCGTGAAGGAACCTTTTTTTCTTAGTTTCGGACACTAACGAAGTTGTCACTCATTTTTCACATTTGGCCGTTAAGCTTTACAGAAGGATACTCATGTCATTTCCCCTCACTTATTTAAAATTAATCAAACACTTTAGCCGCATCTGGCTAGGTCAAATCAAGGACAGGTTGCCCTGGCTTGCTGGCTTTTGCCACCACTACCTTCTCTTCTGGTTGTCGCCATCACCTCTTCTAGTTGCCGAGGATATTAACAAGGGGTTTGCCCACTACCTTCTCTTCTAGTCGTCGCCATAGCAATGGCTGCTCCAACCACAATGTTGTGCATGATCCATGATTTAGTTGAGGAAGATGAAGTTTGAGATGATGAACACATTGACATTGGGCTCAGATTTTGCTCTAACACTCTCTTTGGGTCACTTTCATTGAAGTATTGTGTTTGTTTTTACTTCTTCTTACCTCTTTCTATTTTCTCCCCGACATCAATAGTTGTAATGCAGATGAACAACGGGAGCTTTTCTGGGCCATCTAGGCCGACAAGCTCAGTGGGCTTCCAACCCGATCCATCGGAAACCAATGCCCAATTGGTAATTGGACTCCCAACTGAAGCAACGAACAAAACAAGTCTTATCAAAAAGATTTAACGATATTAATTTCTATGAAATTTAAGTAAATAATAAAAATTCATTTTAAGTTTCAAAAATAATATAAATTTTTTTATTATTAAAACAAACAAATAATTCAAACCTTACCAGGAATTTTTAAATCTTAATACTTAAAAGCTAAGAAAACTAGAAAAGCATAATAGAGATCCCAAATCAGGAAGAGTAATGTTTCCTTTACTAACTCCCTCTACTCACTTCTCTTACTCACTTTTGTAAATATAAAACATAGTACGGATACCATATGTTATTTAAACAAAGGTGAATAAGAGAAGTGAGTAAAGAGAATGAGTAAGACTAGCATTTTTCAATCAGGAATTATATGCTTGAATTAATATAGAGATTGGAACTTTTATACATCTATATCCAAGCCTTACAACCTGCATATACAATACAACATTTCATGCCACAAAAATCACATCCTAAATTACAAAATATTACAAAAATTCTATCCATCACTGTAATCTTACCATGTATAGTAGCATATTGCTCATACTTCCCATATCCAAAATTTCCAAAAAACTTCCAAATAAGCTAGTTGCAAATGAGATATTACAGGGATAAGAAATATGGAGAACTTTTTTCTCTCTAGATCCAGTACCATACGATGGTCATCAAAATTATCATCTAATGTTTATTGGTATACGAGGATAACTTCACAACATTACAACTCCTACGATAGTTTGGAGGATAACGATCAATAAGTTAGCTAGTTGCATGATTTACTGGGCAGAAGTAGCAGTATTATACACACAGCTTCAGCGAGCAAAGAAATTTCTACCTCCCCTCCGCTATCATGTCACTGAACCGAGTGACATTCACTGGAGAGAGCAATGGATCAACTCCAGGGCTATCATCAATTGCATTTTCACATTGGCTCTTCTTTCTGCTGTAACTTCTTGTAGAAGAGGATGTAACAATATCTTTGTTCAAAATGCTATTTGTTGTGTCCATACAATCCCAATCAGCCAAACAACTTGGCTTTGAAGTAACAGTTTCCACTTCAATCTCTCCAACAAGCATGTTAACGATGCGTGACATTGGTGGATGTAACATTGGTGATGCTTGACTGCACAATAGAGCGACTCCAATTATTCGAGAGCTTCGATTTCATTGAACTCTGCTAAATTGGGATATATCACCCCCAAACTTCGGTTACTTTCATGAAGACTCCAGGCCTAGAAATAAAATATAGATCATTCAAAAAGCATGAGTTCTTGCATTAAGGTACGTTGGAGAAAGAAAACAAAACAAGTAAAAATTCAAGTTTATTCTCTTTGCCCATTCAAGAAGATAGATCTTTCCCCTGTCCAAGCTAGTATCAGAGTTTGCTCTTCCACTCATAATCTCCAAAGCAATAACACCAAAACTGAATACATCAGCCTTTTTTGTCAAATGTCCACGCATTGCGTACTCCGGTGCCACGTAGCCACTGCAAGAAAATGAAGGGTTTCTCAAGGTTAAAATACAAAAGTAAAGTTTGGATATATAGATTGCTCTCACAGTCATTCTTATCAATACTTGAGTGTTTGAAATACTCGCAACAAAATCTACTAGATATTTTGAAACACTCAACAGCACATTCTAAAAGGAGTATTAAGGAAGAATGGTAGTCAAGGAATGATTGAAGTAGCTTACATGGTCCTTGCAACTCTGGCGCTGATGTGAGTTTTAGTGTTATCATACAGCTTTGCCAATCCGAAATCTGATATCTTTGGGCAGAGTTTTGCATCAAGTAAAATATTACTTGCTTTGACATTTGGATGTCTAATCTTTGGCCTAGAATCCTCATGAAGATACGCTAGACCTCTTGCAGTTCCCAAGCATATATTCAACAGGGTAGGCCAATCAAGATGGCTCTCCCTTCTTCCTGCATAAACATAGCTGCAATCATTAAGATCTTCTAAGAGTAATTAACATTGATAATTGAGGAACCACGGACAATTTATATCCAGAAAAAACTTGGAGCTCATTAAAATATTGCCAATCAGCCTTATGGAAACACTTTGCCCGCTCTTTTTAGCTCAGTGAGCTAAATTTGTAGTTTTGTTATAAATAAATGCATTTTACATAGCAGTGCAAATATTTATTTCCTTATACATTAAAACAATTGAAAGTCATCACAATTGTTTTTTGTACTGAAAGATTTATTGTTTATAAGTGGTACTAAATCATAGGAGAGAAATCACAGGCACTAATTTGCAGTTGCTTGCAAGAAAAGCAAAGTAGAAAAAATTGAACTAAGGTTGATCATCAATTAGCATCCTCATACCAAACAATACTTGATCAGGGCTTTTGTTTTCAAGATACTCATAAACAAGGAGGGGCCTAGTTCCCTCGATGCAGCATCCATATAATCTCACAAGATTGTGATGGTGCACTACAGTTATGGTAGCGATCTCATTAACGAACTGATTTTTTCCTTGGTGGGATCCTAGTGAAAGTTGTTTCCCAGCTATTAACATAAATCATAGCTGCTCCATCCTTGTTGAGTATCCAAAAGCTAACATTCACCTAGTTTTCCTGTTATACAACATCACAACCCAAGTTCCCAGTGTACTATTTATTGTTTGTAACTTGTAAATGTAAGATATAAAAGTTGCCTTGTACACAGGTCCAAATCCTCCCTTGCCAAGCTTATTTTAAGGGTCGAAGTCTTTTGTTGCAGACCTCAACGCAGCATATCTGAAAGTTTTTGGTTTAGGTCCTCTTCCAAGTAGCACTGCTTATTGAAGCAAGATAAAAGAATACATAACATTGAGGATTTACGTGACCAGAGATGAATTAAAAGAGTTTCGCCTATTCAATGGAATATACTATTCCTAGTTTTGAAAGTAGATATCAGAAGCCAATATTTTTGTAACTGTTATAAGAATGAGAAATTATAAATCTGTTATTTATGTTTCTTAGGTGCACCAGAACAAAATTCACACTTATGCCATACCTATATTCTGGAATGCTGAAATGAAATGTAAATTCATTGATTTTCAAAAACAAACTTGGTTTCAGAGATTTTACGACTTCTATTTTTTTTTTTTTATTAAATCTCTTTGGCATTCTCACCTTCCGCATCATCATTATCTCTATTTATCCTCATGTAACTAAAAATATCAGGACCAAACCAAAACTTGCAAGAGCTACAGAAAAACCAACAATCAACCCAGTCTGGTTCTTATTTCGTCCAATACCAACAGTTTGTGTGAAATTTGAGTAGGAAAATACAGTATGTCTATCAGAAAGCATTTAAGCACAGTTATTGTAACTCATCTTATTCAAAGATTCAAAATTGACATATAACATAACAACGAAGTATTGACATCAAAATTATATTGTATAAGAGAGTTTATATATGAATTTGAAGTGACATATAACATAACAATGAAGTATTGACATCAAAATTATATTGTATAAGAAAGTTTATATATTAATTTGTATGCCTTTAATAAATTTATTGGCCAAATTACATAGCTCACCCTATGTTTCATGAAAGAACTTTTTTAATACCTCAGTTTCGAACACTAACGAAGTTGTCACTCATTTTTCGCATTTGGCCATTAAACTTGAGCGAACAATCATATTCATCTCATTTCCACTCACTTATAGTTTTCTTCGAAATTAAATCAATTAAAAATCATAAAACAAATTCAAATTAAAAACGAAGTCCGGCCGCGGCTCGGGCAGCCACACAGCCCAACCGCATCTGGCCAGGTCAAATGACGGCTAGGCTGTTCTGGTCTCCCGGCTTTGGCCACCACTACCTTCTTTTCTGGTTGTCGCCGTCACCTCCTCTGTTCGTCCCGTCGTCGCCTCTTCTTCTGGCCGTCGGCGGTTCTGCCACTGCCACTACCACTACCACCTCCACCTTCTAATACTCTCTATGTTATTGTTTTGTATTTTGGCTATCGATTTGCGATTTTATTCGTGGTTTTGATTACGGTGGAAGAATGAGTATCAGATTCTGTGTATTTTGTTGTGGAAGAAATTAGGTTGAAGAGTTTTGATCCGACTGGGTAGTGTTGGAAATTTATTTTTTTAATATATTTTGTTTAGGTATCGGACTGTAGAGGGAGTTTCTCTTTTCCTTTTTATGAATTATTTTATTTAGGTTTTTTCATTAAATTTTAAATTTATTTTAAAATCTATTTTAAAAATAATGAATAATAAGGATAATTTTGGAATTTTAAGCAGTCAAACCTGGTCAAATTATAATTTTGATGGACGGTGAGTAATGATGGGTGGCACATATTAGATATTTAGATTGCGAAACTAAGGGTGGAATCGTCCTTTCACGAAACATAAGATAGGAAAATGTAATTCGGTCTTTTTATTTTTATTTTTTAATCATGCCATTAAACATTGATCTATTAATTTTATAGTGCACACATATATTATTTACAATTATAATAAAAACTATGTTAGATGAAAAAAAGAGTTAACTACTTTCTCCCACCCAAAAAAAAGTTTAACAGCACTTTCCCACCCTCAAACTTTTATAATACTCTTTTACTACCCAACTATTATGTTCCACTCTAGTTTGGGTAGGAAATACAATCATTTTTATCTTGAAGATGAAAATACATTTCTCTCTTCCTATAATCAAAATTTGAAAAACCCTAGGGTGGGGAAGCTTCAATCGCCCACAATTAGTGAGCGAATAAGATCAAGAATGTTAGGGCTTTACGAAAATTTAGAGAGTCGATTGGTGTGACAATGATGATTTTCGATAATGAATCGATCGCAAAGCACACGGTTGGATGCTAGGCGGAGTTGAGAGCTAGGTGTGGGCCGTGTGGCAATAAATCGAACAGGTGGTGAGTGACTTTGGGGTAGTGAGGTTGGAGTGATCGACGAGAACGGTGGCGGAAAAAACACAACACCAACACAACCAATCAAAATCTACCAATCGAGCACCAAAAATCCAACGATTTGTAGAGGAAACCGCTACAAATTGTGACAGTCCCACAACCGAAAAAGCTGGACATGAGCGGCAAACGATGAGCATGGAAGGTTAAGGGAGGGATGGGTTTTGAAGAATAGAGGATGAGAGTCAAATGGTGGTGGCAGGGGGCATTTTGGGTGATTGAATCAGACGAAAAAAGGCTGAAAAGATGGAAAATCACGCAAAAACTCAAGCAGCGATTTTTGGCAATTGGCAGTGCATCGGGCTCAAGGTGAAGCGGATTTAGGGTGAGAGAGGCTCGGGGAAGAGAATGGAGGAGGCGGTGAGTTTCAAGGTGGATTTCTAACACTGGAAATCCAGCTTGAAGAGTCAGCCGTGTGAATGGAGGTGGTGGTGGAAAATGGTGAGTGATGATGACAAATAGAGGCTTATGCTTTGTAGAGGAGGTGATAGGGATTCTGTGGGTGGTCTCGGAAGTAATTTTGGACACAAGGATAGGCCAAAAAATGACAAAAACTATTGGCTACGAGGCTACTAATATGCGCAATCCTTTTTTTTTCTTCTCCAGTGGCCAAAATGTTTGATGATCGTTCTACCCTCATTTATAATGGACTTTTGACCACATTGTCCTTCATCACAACGAAAATTACTAACAAAATTGTGCTTTGGGTATTAAAGTGGTATTATAAAAGCTTGAGGGTGGGAAAATGTCATTAAGCTTTTTTTGGGGTGGGAAAAAGTAGTTGTTAACTCTAAAAAAAAATTAAAGTTTAAAAAAGACTTTAACAAGTCTAAATTGAAAAATAAATAAATAAATACACAAAACACAAACATATATCACTAACATAACAAAAATTTTCAATACTTTCTGAGAGACAATGAGTGTTGATTGCCAACTGAATTAAATGATCTCTCAAGGCTATATGAACATTAACCTATTTCTAAATGTCAACAATTGAAATCTAAGAAAGGCAGATTAAAGAACCCAAATCAAGAATTATATGCTTGAGTTATATGGAGACTATCCAAACCTTAGTACCATACAAGCTACATATACAGATATACTATGAATCCATATTTGTAACATTGATGGTTAAATTCACAATGAAAAATATTTGAAACGCTCCGAATATGACATTCCATGCCACAAAATTCGCATCCTAAACTACACAATATTACAAAAATTCTACCGATGGCTGTAATCTTACCCCTGTATAGCAGAAATTCCCAAAATTATACATACTGCTGAAAATTCCCATATCCAGAAATTTCAAAAGAGATCCCAAATAAGCTAGTTGCAGAAGGACTATAGAGAGGTTTTCTCTATATACATCTAATAAGATGGTCTTCAAATTCGTTGTGTAATTCATGGTATTGGTATACAAGGAGCAGCGTTATTCACTCAGTTTCAGTGAGCTAAGAAATTTCTCACCTCCCCTCGGCAATTATGTCATTGAACCGAGTGGCGTTTTCTGGAGAGAGCAATGGATAAACTCCGGGGCTAAGATCAGTTGCACTGTCACATTGGCTCTTCTTTCTGCTATAACTTCTTGTCGATGATGATGTAACAGTTTCTTCGTTCAAAAGGCTATTTGTTATGTCCTTATAATTCCAATCAGTCAAATAACTTGGCTTTGAAGTAACAGTTGCCACTTCGATGTCCCCAGCAAGCATGTTAACAACGCGTGACATTGTTGGCCGTAACATCGGTGACGCTTGAGTGCACAAGAGAGCAACTTTTATTACTCGTAGAGCTTCGATTTCATTGTACTCTGATAATTTGGAATCTATCAACTCCAAACTTTGGTTAACTTCATGAAGATTCCAGGCCTATAAATATCATAAGAGAATTCAAGAAGAATAAGTTTTTTAACACTAGGGTACATAGAAGAAAGCATAAAAACAAAAAAATAAGTACCCATTCAAGAAGATAAATCTTTTCCCTATCCAGGCTAGTATCAGAGTTTGCCCTTCCACTGATAATCTCCAAAGCAACAACACCAAAACTGAATACATCAGCCTTTTCTGTCAAGTGTCCACGCATTGCATACTCTGGTGCCAGATAGCCACTGCAAGAAAATGAAGGGTTTCTCAAGGTTAAAGTCCAAAAGTAAAGTTTGGGTAAAACCCTGTTCCAGGCGCCCACTTGCCTTTACAATGTGAAAACCTTTATAAGTTAGCAAATCTTACATAAACACAAAGAAATTCCATCATTATCAAAGATGACAAAAAGTTTTCTCAACATACATGTATTGCTCTCAGAGTCATTCTCATTAATGCATGTACGTTAAGCATGTTGAGTATTTTGAGATACCCACAACAAAATCTACTAGATGTTTTGAAATACTTTGCAACACATTCTAAAAGAAGTATTAAGGAAGAATGGTAGTCAAGGAATGACTGAAGCAGCTTACATGGTCCCTGCAACTCTAGTGCTGATGTGAGTTTTTCTATCATCATATAGCTTTGCCAATCCAAAATCTGATATCTTTGGGCAGAGTTCTGCATCGAGTAAAATATTACTTGCCTTGACATCTCGATGAACGATCTTTGGTCTAGAGTCCTCATGAAGATATGCCAAACCTCTTGCAGTTCCCAAGCATATATTGAACCGGGTAGGCCAATCGAGATGCAACCCTCGTCTTCCTGCAGAAACATGGCTGCAATTATTAAGATCTTCAAGAGTTACGGACATAGATAACTAAGGATTCATGGAAAATTTAACCCCATAAACAATTTGGAGCTCAATAAAACATTGACAATCAACTCGAACCCGTTTGTGCTCTAATTTGCTCATTAAATTTGCAGTTTTCTTTATAACTAAACACGAGGTACATAGTAGAACAAATATTTCTTTCTTTAAATCTTGCATTGGTTAAGACCTTTGAAAGTCAGCAAAATAGTATTTTGTACTGAAAAATTTGTTGTTTATGAGTGGACGCAAATCATAGGAGAGAAATCACATGCATTAATGTTGAAGTTGCTTGCAAGAAAAGCAATAGTAGAAAATTCAAACTAAAGTTGATCATCAATTAGCATCCTCATACCAAACAATACTTGATCAAGGCTTTTGTTTTCAAGGTACTCATAAACAAGGAGGAGCCTAGTTCCCTCCATGCAGCAACCATGCAATTTCACAAGATTACGATGTTGCACAGAAGTTATGGCAGCGATCTCATTAACAAACTGCTTTTTCCCTTGGTGGGACCCTAGAGAAAGTTGCTTCACAGCTATAACCCTTCCATCAGAAAGTGTACCCTGTAGCATCAGATTTATAGACATAAATTATATATGCTACATCTTTGGTGAGTATCCAAATGCTGAAATTCACCTAGTTTTCTTGTTAATAGTGTTCAGCTATGATAATGCATTACAAATACAAAATTGCAACCCAAGTTCCCAGTGTGCTATTTATTGTTTGTAACTTGTAAATGTAAGACATAAAAGTTTACCTTGTAAACAGGTCCAAAGCCTCCCTCGCCAAGCTTATTTGGAGGGTCGAAGTCTTTTGTTGCAGATCTCAACTCGGCATAACTAAAAGTTTTTGGTTTAGGTCCTATTCCAAGCAGCACTGCATATTGAAGCAAGATAAAAGATTACATAACATTGAGGATTTGCATGACAAGTGATGAATTACACCAGCAGCTTTGCCTATTTCATGAACAAACTTAGGTGTACTAGAACAACATTCATATTTTTTTGGAATCTACTTTTCTCAGATGCCCAGAGAACCTTTAACTTTGTGCCCAAGTGAGATGCAAATTCACTAAATTTTTTAACAAACTTGGTTTCTGAGACTTCAACTATTATTAATTTAAAAATCTCTTGGCCTCTCTTACCTTCCGCATCATCATTGTGTCTTTTTGTCCTCATGTAAAAAGTTAAAAATATCAGTATCAAGCCCGAAATTCCGAGAGCTACTGCAATACCAACAATGAGTGCAGTCTGGTTCTTCTTATGTGCAATACCAACAGTTGGTGTGAAATCTGAGAAGTTAAATTCAGTCAAATGTATACCAGAAAGAAGCATATAAGCACATCTATTGTAACTCATCTTAAATGAAGATTCAAAGGAATCAAATAATTACCTGGAATGACACTAAGAGCTGAAACTAATGGCCCGTAACTACCTTGATCAGGTATGCAACAGGTCCCTTTACCAGCCCAAAATAGGTGAATTTCAAGGTAGTTCTCAGACACATTAGCATTAAATTTCTTCGTAATTGCTTTCCTTTCCCCACCTGCTTCCTTTGATATGTCAAAATCTTTTAACTGGAGAGTTCCCTACAGGATCATTTAGGAAAGAAAATAGATGAAATTGTAATAGTAAAAATATAGATATATAATAAGGGTATGAACCAAAACTTTCCAATGAATGTTTACCTGAATATAGATATCAAAAACACGCCTTCCAAGACTCGTCCACGTTTGTGAGCCTTGATCACCAAAAACTGTCTCAGCAAAGGACAAACTTACATTGTAAGGTCCATTCTCTAGACTAAGTCCATAGTATCTAAGTGATCCTGGGGATTGCCTTGAAGACTGATAAAGTTTCGGGGTTGCAGTGCCAGTCACTTGTGAGCCAGTATTTTGAACATGAGTGTTAAATTGTCCATCAGAAAACAAACCCGCATCACTAATTGCCCATTTTTGTGTATCAAGTACAACAAAAGAAGCTCCCCCAAGATCATAGCTATCGGCCTCATACACTATGCTATCAACTTTCATTTCTTCACCACCACACTTGATTGCAAAACTTGAATCTGCAGTTGAAAAAAAATAAAATAAAATAAAGGACACCATACCATCAGTTTGGTCCAGTTATCCCAACTGGAACTGAACTAACAAAAAATTTATAAAGCCACAGCAACATCTATATTTAAGCAAAATAATACAGGGAGAAAGGTGAATTGGTAGTACACTAAATTTTAGAAAAATAATCATACAGCAGAAAGAAAGACTTACAGCGCGGAGAATTCTTATTGCAGGGGAAGTTTCTCTGCAGACAGTTCAATCCAGGGAGAATACTGGCAAGCACAGAAAACGTTACCCGTTATCTTTGTTAAAGCAGCATATTCCATTGCTGAGGTTTTTTATTTCTAGTAACTTTTTCTTTAAGTGGAAGCCTTTGTTCAAAAACAAAATCTGATAACATATTTATAAAAAAGAACTATAACTAACCTGACGTTTGAGCTGTCAAATGTGAAATTGTTGGCCACTAGATTCCTATTCAATTCAATGCAAAGATCAATTATACTTCAAAGTTTGAAGTATACTAACTAGAGATATATTATATTAAAATCATAACATGGCAAATAATCAACTATGTTAGAATGACATCAGAAATGAGCTGTGACTTTATGGTATGCCAAATGGTTATTCCAGGTGACATTTGTTTGGACAGAGGAAATTCAAGTGCGTCATGGCAATTAGTTGGGCGCTGTTAAGTATTTCTGATGATTGTCACATGATAAGAGAAAATTGAGTCACTAAAGTGCTAAATGTCGGCCATGAAGATTAATACTCAACAAATTCTCATACTGTCATCTAGTTTTCTCTTGAATTGACATGATTGTCGAAAATTTTATTATAGATTAATTCATACAATCATGTAAAACATTATAATCTATTAACAAAACAAGGAAAGAGGGTTATTGAGCTCCAGAATGCCTAAGGTCCAAAGCAATGTTTGATTTCTAGAAAATGAAAATGGAAAATGAAGTTATTATGGTTGAAGAGACATACAGCTGTTGTGAACCTGTAGTCACCCACGACGGAAAAGTTCCTGATAGATAATTGTAAGATAAATCTCTGTAGGAGTACATTAAGCACCAGTTAGAAGGAATCATATCCACCAACATACAAATCTAAAAAAGGAACAAATTAGTTAAGATTTTCAATTGCTTTCATCAATTACTTATCACAAGAAAGTGGTTACAACTATAGTTAAGATTTTTAAATTTTAAATGGGGTGGCCTAATTCCATGATACATATCTGTAGCAGTAGCACCATTTTCATTTTTCTTCTTAATCTATTCGTGAAGCATTTGGTACCAATACCTCTCCACTCTTCTAAATTGGAGCCTCTAAAACTTTCAAGGCAGATACAGCAAAAATGGACGTATAACGTCTTTCTAACCAAACAAGATATAATAGGGCATAATTCTCAAGATAACTGAAATTAAGGCTTACATGTTTTTAAGATATACAGCTTTTTGCTGAGGAAGGGTTCCTGATAAACCATTGTTTCCAAGAAACCTAGCAAGAGAAGCAAAAAACAAATGAATTTACATTTAATGAAAGAAGAAGGATCAGAGGAAAACTAGAAACTAAAGCTAACTTAAATATAAAGTACTCAAATCTAGAATCAGTAGTGAGAAGCTTTCAATAAATTTACAAGTGAGTAAGAGAATCGACGCTGAACAAAGCACTTGGGATTTGACCAATCAAGTTGTTGAAACTCAGATCCCTGCAGAAGGAGAAATTTTTTTTTTTTAAAAAAAGCACACATGCACATAAACAATAAGAGACACACTCATAGCATTACAATACTAACTTACAGTGTCTGTAAACTTTTATATTCTCCAATGTTAGATGGAATGCTACCATTGATCAGAGCATTTCTCAAAGATCTATGGGGATAGAAAAGATTGAGCAGTGTCAAATTAATCAGCTGAGAAGAAAAATAAAAAACTAAAAAGTTAGATATAACTGAATGGTGTATGTGTAACTTACAAATCAGTTAAGTTCTTCATGTTTTTAATGAAATCGAGAGAGGAACTCACACTGTTTATATCCGTAATTTGCCTGCACAATTAATTCAAACATCACCGATGTGATATCATGTCACGTTAATATTTTGAGTTAGTTTTAAGGGAGAGTTGGTATGTGTAGTGTTATACAAGTTATACTCACAAGGTGACCAATGAGGACAAGTTAGAAAAACTAGACGGTATAGGACCTTCAAAAGAGTTTCCCCCAAATCTCCTACAGAGAAATTTGACAGCCTAGTCAACAAAATAACCAGAATGCTTAAATCTAGACAGAGCCAAAGAAATTTCTGCTATCATTCACTAAACAAATTTGAATATCATGAAAGAAGTTTTTCATATATTACAAGGATGTAAGCTTGGTCCAGTTGCCAATGAAATCAGGTATTTTGCCAGATAAAGAACAATCATATGCCCACCTGAAATTTAAAACAGTCACAAGGTAATCTACAAGCATTACAGAAACAGAAGGCCATAAACATGCAGATAGGATCTTCCTTACATAATTTGCATATTTCGAAGATTAGCGAATGTTGAGGGAATCTCCCCACTCACTCCAGAGCTATCTATGTAACTGTGAAATTCACCAACAGAAAATTTCTTAATTTCATAAGACCTGAATCTCTGGTGAGAAAATAGTGTTGTACTTGAAAACTAAATAAAAATATATTAATAAAAAAGTATGAACCCACATTTCTTCTAGTTTGACTAAGCTACCCAATTCAGAAGGAAGTGCTCCAGAGAAATTGTTGGAACCTATAGCCCTGCATGACATATATCAGAAGAATTTAACCCTTTAGTGGTCATTGTTTTTGTAAATTCATAATTTTCCCATGACCAACACATTTTATAAGTGATTTTATGGATGCATGTAATTCCAAGTTATATATATGCACAATGGCTTTAACTGTGATGCTGAGTTTTCCTAAACACAGCATGTGACACATTGAGTCATGGCAGTTTTTTATCGTAAGACTTCTATTTTTTTTCTAGCTCTAAAAGTGTTTACGGTAATCAATTTCAGATTAAAAACAATAAAACTTTTATTCTTGATTCTGCGTCAACCACTCTTGCGAATGGCATAGAAGATAGTTTTCTGTGTAGAAAATAATTATTATTGATGCTTTCTTTTAAGAAATATAATGGTAGAGACTTTATCTAAATCTTGGTCTCATTTTACAGAAAAGGAAAAGGAAAAGGAGAAAGTTTCCCATCCTTACAGAAAAGTTAAGTCCTTCAGGTTTCCAAGCTCCTTTGGGAGAGGCCCAGAAAGTGCATTGTGGCCAACCTCTCTAGACACATGAAAGACAAAATTATAACAACATCCAAACTCATTTACCAAAATAATCAAATACAATCTAAAATATGCTTTCAATCATAAGAGTATTTTTCAATACTTACAAAGACTTCAATCGAGATAAATTTCCAATAAAGGCAGGCAAGGGACCCATGAAGTAATTTCGATTAATTCTACTGGAATGGTCAAACAGAAAAACTTAATCAAATCTAACATAATATTTTTCCATTAACTAGAAATGATAAACGTCAAAGTTGATTGATACAAATCAAATGCAAGACATAGGAAAATCCATACAAATTTGTCAGAAATTGCAAAGCCACTAGTTCTTCTGGAATCACTCCTGTTCTGTCCAGTGCAAAGACTCTCCTGGCAAAAATAAAGAAAAGTTTCATTCATTTCTCCTAAAATTTGAACTGATTACAATTGCACGCTCTATTGGCTTAGGAAAAATACACACTTCCTTACAGGATAAATTTTATATACAACTTTAGGGAAGGTTTTGCAGCTACTTTTTAGAAGAAACTATAACAGTATTATTGATCGGAAAAAAAGATTACAAAAGAGTAAACAAACTGAGCACAAAAGTTATGATATATCTAAAGCATCACAAAAAGATTTATGCAGTATAGGTTGAACAGTTCAAAGAAAAGTTATAAATAACTCAAAAATTAATGCTAATAGCACAAAATAAACCCCAAATCTCTTTCAAATCCAAGTGAATAAAGGAAAAAGATATATTCTTTAGAGACTGAAGCCTACACAGAAGCAAGCAAACAAATGTTGTCCCACGAAAAGGACAAGTTTACTATAAATTTTAGAACTTCAGAAGATGATTCTTTCGGAACCAGTATAATCTGTCCATAGCATAACAAACCCTAAAGAAGTCAATATGAAAATTTCAGTAATTTTGGTAGAGAGAAAGAGAGAGTACAGCTCAGTGATATGGCAAGTTGAACCATTTTCGTAAGAACAGTCGCATTTGATAGCAGGATTATAGTCTTCCAAGTTAGTTGCATTGATGGCGGCTGCACTACAAGGCTCTCCGCTTATGTTCCACAATCCTGGCGCTGCTTGTGCATCCCATTGTTGAAATATTGAGTTCAATGCCCTCACTGCTCACAACATCAAGCCAAGCAATTAAAAATTTTCACAACCAGCTTATAGAATGCATGCAAGATTACAAGTAAACACACAGTTTCATAAAATCAATGACTCTTTGTGTATATGGGAATGGAGTAAAGTTGATAAATTGTCCGATAGGCCACAGCCATATCAAGAACCATTCAAATTGATCTAGTATGAGATGAATGGCCGTAACAACACATACTAACAATCAAAGTAGATTGTTTAATGGTCATTATAACAACATAAACTAACTAATCCAAATAAATTGCTTAGATTATAAAGCCAACTTAGATGTTACTTCACTATCAATTTAAGACTTCACAAACTCTTCTCCCTGCTGTGATCAATCTATACTTGGGCCAAAATATATTTACTTAGGTGCAGATAACTTAGGGAGTTTGGGTGTGTTATTTTATGAATTTTGTGAAAATGTGAAAAATGAAAATGCATTCCACGTGTTTACTTAAAATTAAATAAGGGGGAAAAAAAAACCTTAAATTTATCACATCCACAAACGATAAAGCCTCTTCAAATTACAACTTATTTTCTTTGTCTCAAAGTTCATCTCAAATATGCCAATAGTTAATTTCTATTTGCAATTTTATGTTAAAAATCAATATTAAAAATAATGGTTTTTGTTTTAGGAGATAAGAAAAAAAATACATATAATTTTTTATTCAAATATTAATTTTTAATAGAAAAAAAAAGGGACATCATAAATTTTGATAAAATGGTGTTTACTGGCAAGAATTCCTAAACAAAGAACCGAAAATGATAAATTGAAATTATAAACGAACGCGCCCTTAATTTTGAGCTAACCACGACGGGAGATATGACAAATTCCTTCAGCTATTGTAATAGTCAGCTCCCCTCAACCAATTTCATGCAAGTTCGTTCATCTTATATTGATCCTGACCAAACTAGAACTCCCACATTTGAGTTGCGATGATTGATGAACTGTTATTTCTTGCTCATTCCCACTTAAAAACGCTAAGCCATGTATCATTTTACCGAGAAAACTAAACTCTGCAGCGGTCTAATTTAAACTAGCTTGATCTAACAAATGGAAACCCAGTTCAAGCAATCTCTTAAAGAGCCCAAAACCCATATCAAAAAAACCCGGATATCATTGTCTTCCACGAAATTTTATGTCTCAGGGGCATTTCATCAAACACTTAACCAGATACGTCAAGCTGTCAAGTGCATACTGTTTTAAAATGAATTACAAATAATAATTGGAATTATTTCAGTAATCCCCTTGGATTTTGATTGAATAACAGATGTTTCTTTGATGTTTCTAACATAACAAAAATCTCCCTATCTAGTATCCCCTTGAGTTTCAAAGTGTTACCATAAACGGTGACGGAAAGTGTTTCTGAAATAAATTTCTGGATCCCAATATGAAAACATCTTCATAAACTATCAAAAAGTACACTATTGGCAAAATCCATTTGAAGATCTTCATGTGAAAACAAGTCTTC
Organism: Pistacia integerrima; assembly: GCA_026225825.1. Lineage (NCBI taxonomy): Eukaryota > Viridiplantae > Streptophyta > Magnoliopsida > Sapindales > Anacardiaceae > Pistacia > Pistacia integerrima. Next base: position 31,354,484 of record CM047747.1, on the reverse strand, counting down.
AAATGTTTGACTAATCCAATTTGATGACAAAATAAGTCGCTAAAATCACAGTAAGTCGGTCCTACGTTTTGTTTGGTGGGCAATTGTGATTGAAAACTACGGGACTAAAGAATAATAATATGTTTCAATTATACACTGCAATTCATCTTAATGGCTCCCAAATCTTTCTCTTGTCACTTCCACATCATACATTTTGACTATTATTTCTTTAAAAAAAAATTAATTTTGTCGTCACAAATTTGCCACCATACATACCATAGAACTAACTAGAAACTCTATTAGACCACTTTTAATGACTATTTCATCTTTAAAATTATTAAATTTAAGTTCAATGTTTCGTAATCATATAAGCTTATAAAAAGATTAGGGTTTTTTTTATGATATTAAAGAATTTTTTGTCTCAAGAACTTTGTAAGACTTATCAGATTAATACATAATCGAATATATTATCTTATGTGACAATATCTTATTTTGTTTTTAGGATTGTGGTGTCCGGAACTCAATTAATCCTCCGAAACCCTAAAACTACTGATCAAGTACAAGCTTCAATCACCATAGGGCTGCAAGAACTCAAACTCGGAAGACCATATAAACTTAAATCATCTTTTGTTCTTTTACAATCATATCAAATCAGTTCATAATAAGTTCATATTTGGAATATAATTTGTTTACGATGAGGTGGAAATATTTCTCCAAAATATATGTGCAGAAATATATATATATATATAATTCTTAAGTGATAAAGCTCATTCGTAGGTGAGAAAGAGAGGCAGAAAAAAAATCAAAACAGAAAGAAAAGAAAATATAGCCCAGAAGACCAAGATAATTAAGGGTGAAGTGAACAGCCCTGTTCCATGCATAATATAAAACTAATAATTTTTTTTTTTTAATATTAACTAATCATATTAAAGCCATTATAATATATATATTCAATTGAAACAAATGATTAATTGTAAAATATATATATATTTATATTCACATAAAAGAGAGAGAGAGAGAGAGAGTACCTTCATTAGGGTCAGTGGTAGCAGTTTGAGCAATGGAGTTGTGAAATGATAAGAAGAAAAAGATGAAGATGAAGATGAAGAAGAAGAAGTGGGAAAATCCTGAAGAAGAAAGTTGCATTTTCGTGTTTGTGTAGAAGAGGAGAATGGCTTCAGGTTTTGCATAATCATATATAAAAAGGGTTGAATTGAAGTGTGATCAAGCAAAAAGTCAATGGTGGCAGCTTGTTGACTTTGTTAGCTGATGCGTCATGGTGGTTCCATTATTCAAGCAATACACTCAAAATTTTCTTTTTCTTGTAGTAAGGAAATTCTATTGTTTTCCTCCTATTTCAAATTCCAAACTCTTATTAATGGCCTTTCACTGTTCGTTGAAAACTAGGCTAAAATTTCTTTGCTTGAGGTTAGGCTTTTAGTGCACTAATAATGCTACAGACACCGAGACTCTACACCGAATTCTTACACCGAATTACGTGTCCCGTAACTCACATCAGCCACGTTGCACATTCACAAATATTTTGCTAGTGAACGGCCGTTCATCAAGTATGGACGGCCGTTCATTTATGATGGACTCTCGTCCATATTATATGGACAGGGTCCATTTACTATAGACGGGGTCTATTTACTATAGACGGGAGTCCACATTTAAAGGACGTCCGTTCATCAGTAAACAAAAAAAAAAAAACAATATAAACAAAAATAATGTACGGTCGTTCATAAGTTATGGACGGCCATCCCTAAATAAAGGACGGGCGTCCAGTGGACGCCCATCCAACCTTTAAACAATAAAATTTTTATAAACAAAATTAATGGACGGACATTCATATGTTGATGCCCGTCCATTATTAATGTATTTTGGTGTTTCTTTTGCTTTCTTTACTTTAAGGCTTCTGTCAAGTTCTGATAAGGAAGATGAGAAATGGTCTGAGTTGCATGATAAAATGCTTCAAGGAAGTGCTCTGGGTTTGCTTGTGTGGAGAGTCCAGAGAGAGGGGGCTGTTGGGGACAAATGTGAGGTTCTGCATAAGCTTGAGACGGCTGAGTAAGAGATTGCAGAGTTGAGGAAGTTAAGAAGCGAAGACGCCAAAGCTAAGAGGCAAAACGGTGTGCTTTCCAATTTCCATCGCTGTCATTACAATGTTGCCTTGACTCAAAGTCAACTATAAACTAAGCGGAGCAAAAAGGAATCTTGTCTTGTGAGCATTCAAAACCGTTGAAAACTAATCTACATATTCGTATTTAGCTCTGAATATTCCCCGTATTTCATGGCAAAATGATAAGATTTCTTTCTAAATATACAATATACATCCATGTGAAGGAGAGGAGGAAGAAGACGACCACAATGTGTTGAGTTCGTTGCCTGCCCACCTCAATTCTAGGCCGACAGAATAAACACAAAAATGGGTGTTCTTGGATCTTCTTCTTCTTCGTCTTCTTGTTTTGTTGTGTTTCTGTGCTTGGTTTTGAACGTGGCAGTGTTGTGTAATGGAGGTAAAACTAGCAGTTTTGAACGTGGCAGATTTGGGTTGGCTGCATTGGTGAAAGATTGAGCGCAAATATCTTGTGTGAAAGTTTCCATTTGAACAGGGAGCTGAGAGGGTTGTGAAACCACGAGTGAATGTGAAGAGAATCCTTGTGAGTTAAACTCTTATAGGCTTTGGTTTTGTCAGAATTGTTCTTATTGTTAATGGCCGCAAATATCTTGTGTGAAAGTTTCCATTTGAACAGGGAGCTGAGAGGGTTGTGAAACCACGAGTGAATGTGAAGAGAATCCTTGTGGGTTAAACTCTTATAGGCTTTGGTTTTGTCAGAATTGTTGTCATTGTTAATGGCCACAAATATCTTGTGTGAAAGTTTCCATTTGAACAGGGAGAGGGTTGTGAAACCACGAGTGAATGTGAAGAGAATCCTTGTGGGTTAAACTCTTATAGGCTTTGGTTTTGTCAGAATTGTTAATGGCCCTCTGGCATATGCACTATTCAAGCATCAATGTTCCTCCCCCATGCGTTTAGTTTCACCTCATAATTCTTTGAGCCACTAGAAGCTTATCTCTATTATTATTGTTCATTTACTCGGAGCTTTTTCTCTTCATCTGTCTTTGAGGACTGAAGGGGAAGATATATAGTCCTACCGTGGAAGCATAACTTTTGTTGCCTTTCTAGTCGTTGTGTTGTCTATTGTGATGTAACTTCAAGCAAAATAGATAATTTGAAAAGCCTTTAAACGAGAGTGGTGAATAAAAGTTGAAGTTGTGAGAGATGGCGGGCATTAAAATATGTAAATCTTTGAAGTTGTGGCGGGTGGTGTTGTGGAGATCAGATTCCTTGAAGGGGCATTGAATCCTTTCCTGCTCTCAGGTGCAACATGGTGACAGAATACAGATGGTTATCGTTCTTCGCTTCTTAACTTCCTCAACTCTGCAATCTCTTTCTCAGCCGTCTCAAGCTTTATGCAGAACCTCACATTTGTCCCCAACAGCCCCCTCTCTTTGGACTCTCCACACAAGCAAACCCAGAGCACTTCCTCGAAGCATTTTATCATGCAACTCAGACCATTTCTCATCTTCATCTTCCTTATCAGAACTTGACAGAAGCCTTAAAGCAACGAAAACAAAAGAAACACCAAAATACGTTAATAATGGACGGGCGTTCAATTTTGTTTATAAAATTTTATTGGTTAAAGGTTGGGACGGGCTTACTGTATTTAAGGACAGTCGTCTATAACCTATAAACGATTATCTATTATTTTTGTTTATATTATTATTTTTTATTTTTTTTATTTATCGATAAACATGCGTTTTTTAAATGTGAATTCTTGTCTATAGTAAATAGACCCATATCTATATAATATAGACAAAAGTTTATCGTAAGTAAATAGTTGTCTATAATTAATAAAAAACCGTTTGTTAATAAAATATTTGTGAATATGCAACGTGATTGATGTGAGTGATAGTGAGTGATAAAACACATAACTCGGTGTAAGAATTCGATGTAAAGTCACGGTGTCTCGTATCACATTACAATCTCCTGTATAGACTCTGAAATCTTGAATGACATGGCAGTCTACGTGGCATATCTAGCTTATGCCACGTTATGTTCAGTAACTCTTAAGAATTTCTCAAATTCAAATCTGGCTTCCAAAATTCACATCTGCCCCAAATTTGCAAACCCTAAAGTCATCACATTCTTCAATCTCAGCCGCATTCCACAACCGCACCACCACATTTCGCCGCCGTCCAACCCCTTACATGTACTGTTCGAGAGAGAAATTCCCAAAGCAGTATTGCGTTCGCGCTGTAGTCTCTAATTTTCTTTCCTATTCTTTCTTTAGCCAAACAAAACCCTGGAGACAGAGCTGAGAATCGAAAGCACTGGTAAGTCGAATGGTCTCTTTTTCAATTCGATTTTCAGTTTCAATTAGATGTTATTTGATTTTGTGTTTTGCGGCTTTGCCTAGCTGCTCCTGTAATCTCTTTTTTTTTTCTTTTTTTTTTAATCTGTGGAATGCATTGATTGTTAGATTTAATCTCCTTATTTTGCACTTCTTGTGTTCATTTTTGGTGGCAAGCTTGTTCATTTTTGCAATATATATATGTAATCTCCTTATTTTGCACTTCTGGTGTTCATTTTTGGTGGCAAGTTTGTTCTTCCTTTGGCTATAGTTTTATCACTCATTCTTGAATTCGGTTCCAAAATGCTCGTCTTTCAAATTTGATCCTAATACTGGTTGGCGTTCATGGTTTCAGGTTTTACCCTTATCATTATGCACCCTTTGCTTCTGATCCGAAAAGTCTCGGCCGGCTGAAGACAAGCTTTGAACTGGGTCAGCCCTTTAAACCGTTCAATCAACTATTGGGAGTTTTCCCTGCTGCAAGGTATGGTCCCAGAAACAAGAAGAACTCAAAACTGAATGAGATGGTTGAATTGAAGAATACTTAGTCATGTGTGGTGTTAGAAGTGGCAACTTTCTTATTATAAGATGGGCCAGAATACATTATATTGACATGACCAAAGAGCCTTCAATTTGAATGATATATATATATATATAACTAAAGTTAAATATGTGGGTGACAAGCTTTCCTTCACATGACATGCATTCTCAATAA
>CM047747.1:31288423-31349275 GCA_026225825.1 Pistacia integerrima | reverse complement strand
GCATTCTCAATAATTCACATATAACTTTGGTAAAAAGAGATGTAAAGTAGTGGGTTTGAGCTTAAAGTAGAGTACTATTTGGCCTATAATGGCATGTGCTATTCTTAGTGTTGGATGCATTGTTTAACTATGATTATTATTTTTTAGGTAATCTGTTTACATCATAATACCCAAGTTGGAAGAGTGCAATCCAAAGATGGAAGAGTGCAGTCAAAAGAAACCAGAGAACTCTTCTTCTCAATTCAATGTCGTTGAGGTAATCTCTTTTCATTCATCAATATGATTTTAAATTTTTTTTATATTATTATTTCTACCCTTTTTTTAAATATTATTATATTCTAATTCTAGCTATTATAACATGAATAAATTAGGATAATAATAAACAGGAAATAGAAGATACAAGAAATGCAGAAGAGAAATTGGAGCCTAAGCCTGGGATGGCTTTTGATTCATTTGATAAGCTTTTCGAATACTACAAAAACTATGGGAATAAAATGGGTTTTAAAGCAATTATAAGATCTTCAAAAAAAGGAGATGATGGAGAGGTGAAATTTGCGACATTGGCTTGTTCTCGTGGTGGGAAGTCGAGCAGTAACTCCAGAAATGTCTTTAAAATGTATCCAGTGACAAAAACTGATTGTAAGGCTCGGATTGGTGCATCTGTACGTTCTGATGGAAAATGGCAAATATGCTCAATTACATTTGATCATAACCATGAACTCAGTAGTCCTGGGAAAACTAAATATTTCAAGAGTAATCGAATAAAACAGCCGTTTATAAAAAGGAAGCTTGAAGTGAATGATAGGACTGAGATTAGACCAACTAAAAATTTTCATTCCTTGTTAGTTGAAGCAGGTGGTGCTAAGAATTTGCCTGCCCTACAGAAAAATTATAGGAACTATATTGAAAAAGTTAGGAGGCTACGACTTGGTGTTGGAGATGCTTTGCAATGCAAAAATATTTTTTGAAAATGCAAAATGAGAATTCAAATTTCTTTTACATCTTGGATTTAGATGAAGAGGGTCGATTAAAGAATGTTTTATGGGTGGATGCTAGAAGTAGGGTCGCATTTAAAGAATTTGGTGATGTTGTGACATTCGACACGACATATTTGACCAACAAGTATGATATGCCGTTTGTTTATTTTGTTGGTGTTGATCATCATGGCCACTCAATACTGTTAGGTTGTGGGTTAGTCTCCAACGAGGACACAGAGACATTTGTGTGGCTTTTTCAATCCTGGCTTGCATGTATGTTGAATTGTGCTCCTAAGGCAATAATCACTGATCAAGATAAAGCAATGCGAAATGCAATCGAGATTGTGTTCCCTAGTACACGACATAGATGGTGTTTGTGGCATGTAATGAAGAAATTGCCTGAAAAGTTAAGAGGTTATAGCCAATATGAATATATTAAGTCTTCTTTGCAAAATGTTGTGTATGATTCATTGACATGTGAGGAGTTTGAAGAACATTGGAATAGGTTCATTGATAAATACAACATTCACGATAATGATTGGTTACTTAGATTGTTTAATGAAAGACGACGTTGGGTGCCGACTTTTGTGAAAGATACTTTTTGGGCAGGTATGTCTATTACTCAACGCAGTGAACGTATGCATACATTCTTTGATGGATATGTTAATTCAAAAACCACTTTAAAACAGTTTATGGAACAATATGAGAATGCATTGCGTGAAAAAGTGGAAAAAGAAAGGGAGGCTGATTTTAAATCTTTCAAATCATGGATCCCTTGCATAACCACTTATGCCATTGAGAAACAATTTCAAGATGCATATACCATTGCGAAATTCAAAGAGTTTCAACAAGAGCTAGCTGCTAAGATCTATTGTGATTTATCTTCTTTTAAAGGAGATTGATTCCTATATGGAATTTAGAATAGAAGAAGATGTTTTGGTTGGAGAGACTCAACTTCGTGTTCCTTTTCTGGTTTGCTTTGATGAAGCAACTTGTGATGTTCGTTGCAATTGTCGATTGTTTGAGTTTAAAGGAATTATATGTCGACATACAATAGTGGTGTTGATTCGTAAACAAATTTTTCATGTACCAAAAAGTACATTTTAAGGCGATGGAGGAAAAATATAAACAGATTGCATACCAAAGGTTAAGATAAGTTATAATAGTTGGAGTACCAATGATGAAGGAAAACGGTTTGATCAATTGTGTAATTTATTCTCTAAGGTAGCAGATTTGGCATCAGGTAATGAGGATGATTGTAATATGGTGATGCAAATGATCAATGATATGAAGAACAAATTGATGTTGCAGGAAAGTGTTGGCGAGAATGGTAAAAGACTAAACAAGTCGTCTAATAGTACAATGAATCGTGAAGGTCTTGATGGTAGTAGTCCATAACGCGATGTGTCAATCGGTATTTTAAGTCCTCTAACACTACCACCGTTGACTATCGTGCAACACCACTCGTAGGAGTCCATAACAGAAAAATTACAGCTTTGGCGGGTCAAGTTGCAGCGTGTACCCTCTTCTGGTACAACTCGCAGGAGTCCATAAAGGAACCAAGAAAGGGGCGAGAATCTGTGACCAAGCTAGTGGTAAAATCATTTTTTTTTAGATTGAAAAGCGCATAGGGAGACTCAGAGGCAGATGCTGACAATCCCTGTTCTGAAAGAAGAGCAGATGCCCAGGTAATATTTTATGTTATTAAATTTTAGTACATCTTGATATGTTTTAGTATGGTTAGGCACATAAAGTTACATTATGCAATGCTTTTCTTTTCCCTTTTTGTTTCAAAATTGGTGTTCTTAGCTCAATTATACATAACCACGTTGATAAGAGCACTTTCTGTGGGTTGGTAAAAGGATCAAAGGGTAATGTAACCATACTGCCAACCCGTGTTGCCAACAATTGTCAATATCGAGGTCTGTATGTGATGTTATGTTTTGTAGATAAAAATGTAAAGTTTTTCCCCTTCCTGAATTATGTGCTGCTTCTTGCAGAAAAGTTGGTGAAAGGTGTTATCTTGAGGGTCATCTGTGGTGGTTTTGAGGAACCAACTGAGCCAGCTGTTTGTTTGAGTGGTGATAAGTTTTAATTTTAGCTTGATACTAATTAGGTAAATGTGTTACACTTCTTGGGTCATATATAGTTTATCTAGTGCAACAATTGAAGTCTCAAAGCTTCAATTCTTAAGTGTGCTAATTGAATCTTGAAATTGGAGAGGTTAGTAAATATTCAAGACCCTTTGGTGGGAGTTGGAACCTTCACTGAGTATGGTTTAACTCTTGGAGATTATTAAACCTCCCATACATAAGGTCTATAAATCCAAGGGTAGGGGAAGGAATAAGGATAAAGGGACATGTTGAGTGTGTGTTTGTTACAAAATAGTGAGGTGTGCAACAAGGGTTGTTAGGATTGATGAGTTTGTTAGGAGGTTGTACACCTGGCTGTCATAAGGGTTACAGAATGGAAGAATTAGCTTATAAAAAGGAGAGTATGTGGGAGAGTAGGATATCAAGTAATATTTTCTGGAATTGTTTGGGAGGTCCCCAGCTCCTCGAATTGCTGGGAACTATCAGTCATTTCAATTGTTCTGTTTCATGTTTATTCAGTACCTATCAATATAATCTGCTTTTGCCTTTTATTTGTGCATACTGTTTGTTCTGTGTATGTGTTGTTGGCTGTGAAACTTGGATTGCAGGAGGTTTCCAACAGAGATGCATTTGTTTTGAACATAAGTTCATGAGTGAACATTTTTCTATGGCAGATGTAGAGAGACAAACGAGTGCTTGGATAATAGTGGGGGTTGTTGGCAAGATAAAGGAGCCAACATCACAGCCTGCAAGTTATGGATGTAACCATTTGGCTAGGCAGGTTATTGTTTTGTTTCAATTGACTTTTTTGTTTATTTATTTAGCTGAGTTATTGAGTTGTTAATGCTTCTAACAGGGTACATTCCGTGGGGGGTATGTGAATGCCCTTTGGTTGATAGTCTACAGTTCAAATGAGATGGTTACAGCCACTGTGAAGGTGAGATTGTTGTAAATGTAGCCTCTATATTTGTGTAAGTTTAATTAAGAGATGAACTTTACTCTGATGAATGCATTGTATGAGAATCATCATTTCTTTCACATATTGTAAACTTGAGAATTCTGTTGACTAAACCAAGGAAATGATGTTAATCTTATAATGTTTGGATTTATATTTACTGTGTATTTACTTTTTATTTCCAATTTTGTTTTTTTCTTATAGGAAAGTTATTTACTTTTATGTGTAATATTATTGTGAATATTTGGTTGACAAAAAATATAAGATATGTGCAAAGAATGTGAGTTGCTTACCAAGTATTTAGAGAAAAAATAATAGGAAAGAAAAGAAAATCACATTGACTTGAGGAGGGAACATTTACTGGTTAAGAGGGTAGTAAAAGATAGTATAGAATTGCTGAATTCTAAGGGCAGTGAATTTTAGGAAAAACAATGGATTGGATTGATCATTAGTATGTTCGGCAATTTGTTTTTTCTATATCTTCATGTGGGAGAGCCTTATTTGGAATCACTACATCAACTTAAATTTTCTCTGTGCATCTCATCATGCCATGACAGTAGCATTTTATAAAAAAAACAAGCACCATGGGGAGTTACAATTTGGACAAGTTTGATTAGAATTATGACCTATATATTATTATATATCACAAATTTTGCAAGTTGGGTTTCTGATAACTCCTTTCCCTTTGCAATCATGCAGTGGTACCATTCTGGGTTTCTGGTAACTCCTTTCTCCAGCATGCATTGGCCAGAAATTTTCTGTGCAAGAAATAAAGCTGTCATTGGTACAATTACATATGAATTTTTTTTTTTTTTTTTTTTTAAAGTTTTTGGGGGCACTGTTGTGGCAGATGAGGTGGCATCTACGACGTCAGTCAGGATGTATCAGTCAGTATTTAAGTCAGTAAGTGTAGTCTTACTGTTGGTAATTAGAGAGTAAAGGTAGGTTAATGTGATAGGAAATAAGAATGTTTCTAATGAATATTGCTTAAAGCAATCTTTTGCCTGAATTAGAGTTACATACGAGTGTTGGTGTCTTCTTTCTATTTATACAGGAGAGAATTTCACATAGAATGTACATGTATCTGTTATATGACCTTTTTATTCTTGTACCTACCCATACCATTAAAGAGTGATTATGTCATTTTCTTTTCCATTTTTATTAACTACTATCTACAAACTTAAATCTTATAAAGATAAAATACATATTAGAAGAGGATCTTTATCCCTCGTGAGGTGACAAAAATATAAAGGAACAAACATCTCCTTAAAAACACATGATATTGTTAATTAGGGTACAAACTTTTCTACTTTATTAATGGGAGAACAGAAGTTTTAAATTATTTAATTAAGGAACAATAAACAGTTACTTAGGCATAGATTTAACTTTATATGAGAGTAAAGACAGTAGTTGAACAATTGAAATTATAAAAATTGAAAATTGAAAAACTAAATAAAAGATTTAAATTATCCTTTTTTACGAAATAAATAATAATCTAAAAAAATTTCTATTAGTTTTAAATTTCTTAATTATTTATTTTTTGCTTCCGTGATATCCTTTGAAAAAAAAAAATTTGTTTTGGTCTTTTTTTAGTTTCTTAAAAATATTTAAATATAGATTTAAGAACTAAATTCACTTAAAAAAAAAACAAAAAAAATCAAGGCATCTAAGTCATTTTGTCATTTTTCGTTAAAGTTGATGGCAAATAATTGAGATGTCCTCTAATTGAATAAATTGTAATTTTTGTCCTCCCAGATAAAGTCTTGAAAAGTTTTTACCCTAATTTAGAATATCCCTAAAAAAATCGGCTTAACAAGTCTTATAAATATGTAAAGCTTATTCTTATTAACACGGTAACATTACTAGATCGATAAAAATTATTGGATGTGGTCAACAACACTAACACACAATTGGTCATACCGAAACGATGAAACCCAATCATTTAGATTGGCCCGATGACATTACTGGGCCTGCACCAATGATGAGCCATTCTTAATATAATCCAATCATGCAGATATTTGGACCAAACTCTCTAACCCTATCATCAGAACACAATGATTAATCAATGGATTTTAATTTAACATAATCTACAGAATCTTGTGGCCCAAGCCAAAAACTCATAGAGTACAAGGACCAAACCTGTCCAAAAGACTGTTAACAATTTTATTTTTTCTCATGGAAAATAATTAATTTTTTAAAATTAAAAGGTTTATTATAGCATTTTCTAAATGATCTTGAAATAAATAACCCATATCAGATTTAAGTTTATTTTCTCTAAATGGTTTGTTATATTTTTCTATAGAGAGAACTCCAAGTCTATAGAAAATTTTATATGCTTATATAATATAAAATACGATAAAAATTTTCAATTTAAAGACTTCCTTTAATTAAAATGTTGGACCTAAGTGAATGAAACTAGTTCAATAAATAGATTACCTTAACGTCGATCATTGAATGATCGATTAATCAAACACGTGCCAATATTACAAAATTTCATTCCGGATTGACTGGTTTTACATGCCCTATATTTAATTATAAAAGGAAAAACGTATTCTAGTTATTGTTTTTTATATTTTTTTTTATCAAGGGTAATATAGTCAACTCACGATTTTATAACTATTTATGTGTTACCAAGTATTGAAATGGATGTTCATATACCCTTTTAATGTCAACTTATAAAAAATATTTGGGTTTAGAGCAAAAGTTGTTCTTTAGTTACTAATCAATCTTCAACCAATGAAAGAAACCCTTCTTTATAAGTTTTGTTGAGTCCATATATTTAAACACAAGGACCACATTCTTTTGACTCTCTTATGCATTCATTTACAAGCCAATTTCAATACAAAATTGACTACGTAATTTCCATCCTCGTACGTATATAATTCATTAGTCAGAATGTTCGTATATGTATAATAATTCTCAAAGTTAGAAGACTTCGATATTAGTTGTGTTAATTAATTCTTTATAATTAACATTAACTAACATCAATAAATTGGAGTTTTGATATATATATATATATAAATGAAAATATGTAAGAAAGTACTAACTAACGAGGGGGTAGCTTTAAGTCATTATCTTAACCTCGATAATGGTATATGTAAGTCAAAATATTGAATTAAGTTATGTTATTGGAGTAAGCTCACCACTAGTGGAAAGATGGATCATACTTTAGTTAACACTTGAATAATAATTCAAAGATAGAGGTAAAAATAACGCGTTTACTTCAACCTTTTAGGTTCTTGCTTCACCCATGCAATGGTCATTAAAAGAGGATTAAGAAATAAAATGATCAAATTTGATCTGTTTTCAACGGCCATAAGATGATCTTCCTTAGAAAAAAAATTTCCGTACAACGGATATTGATAGAACTATCAAACTATGAAGTGTTACATCAGTACGAGTGAGATTCATTTCACCCTATAATTAGATGATTGTACCAATATCCGATGTGAGGAAGATTTCTTTTGGTCTCTTAGAGGGATCTTAATCTCAATAAATGCTTCGAATATACTAACAAACCCTAAATATCAATTCTAACATCTACATCAAGAATTCAAATATTGTATAAGTCATTAATCCGATCATTTATAGAGACCGGTCGTGATATCCGACTATTATTGTAGAGAAGCCCCATCTAAAAAGCAAGTAGGAAGGTGACAATAAGATCATTAAGGAAATGCCATGTACTTGACTAAACAGTAAATACCCTGCCGTGTGTTGAATGGATGCTCTTAAAACAAAATTAAATGAAATCCATTTAATATCACATCATATAATTCAAAAATAAATATTTTTTTATTCTCAAATCTAAGTCTTTAATAGGCAAGTAAGCAACCCAATTAATTGAGATTCAACAATAATTTTGTACTTTACAACAATAAATTAAAATAAACATTAATTATGAGCCACAAATAAATTAGGTGTCATAAACTCCTTAGTTTGAGTTTCTCTTGATACTAATAGGAGTGATTTCTGAGTCTTTTATCCGATTAATAGTTTTAGGGTCTCAAAAAATTAATTGAAATACTTATAAACTGATCTTAACACTCTGATAATAAAAATAATAAAAAAATAATTTACACGTGGACCAAGAATTATCAATCATAATGTCAAACCTAAATGAAATTCATAAAATGATTATGAAGAGATAGTACCATCCAAAGAGTACATTTTTTTTTTTTATTTCGGACAAACGAAAAATAAAATATATGTTTCATTTATATTAATAAACGGATTCTTTATTATTTAATAACTTTTTTTTTTTATTAATAAACAGACATTTAAATTTATCAAATGAAATAAGAGAATTAAATATATTGAATATATCATTATTTTTATTGCCATCTCACCAAACTTCTTAGTCTTTGGATTACACTGTATTTATGGTTATTAAATATTATAAAAAAATTTAAATTAATGGGTTGAGTTCTATAAACTTAATTTTTTCTTTAAATTAATTAATAGCAAGAATTCATTGACGAAGAGAAATTAAAATCATCCATCTTCAAATTTATTTTCGGATATTGCTCTAGATTGATAATTAATGTCTCAATTCAAGTATAGAGTTTAATCTTATTTTTTAATCACAAATTAACAATGATTTTTAAATGCGAACGTCCACTCTCCTTGTGTTCTCATAATTATAATTAAATTTTAACCAATTAATTTTAAACTTAGCATGAATTCAAAACAAAAACCAAAAGAAAAAAATTGTTAAAAATTTATTAAAAAAATGAATAAAATTAAGGCCTAGAATATAGTTTGATTGCAAATAACCCACAATCGTTCTTTCAAATTGTGCGCTGACTTTATTTACTAATTAAAAGAACTTATTTAAAGTTATAAATACTTTTTGGACTTATTTTAATTTTGGACTTATTTTAAGTGTTGAAATTTTATAAAGATCCATATACTATAATAAGTTTTTTGGTGTATCAAAGTCTTTTTGGTGATTTAGTACTAAAAAATTATTTTACACTTTTCTAACAAAACAATTAACAATTTTCTTTTAAAAAAGCTTTACTATAATAACCTTTATTCAAATAAATCATAACAAACACACTCAAATAACTTTTATTGTTCTTACCCATAATTTTAGTTCCAAGTTTACTTGGGTTCTTTTTTATTTTTTATTTTTTTATATATATAGTAAACCCTATATGATTGATCTTTTTTTTAATGAGCACCTTTCGGTTTCAACGTGTGCCCTAGCTCTTGTTGGTTTCGGAAATGCAACTCTAGATCTCATGTTTTTGGCCTTTTTTGTAATGAACACCCATTGGTTTCAAAAATATTAATAATTCAACCTTCAAATTTATTAATAATTTTATCAATTTAACCTTCAAAAAAATATATTGACCTCTAAGTTATTAACAAATTTTAGTAAAAACATCATTTCTTTCAAATTTAAACCCAACAACTTTATGCCCCTCGTAAAAAGAGTCAAGTACACAGGGGTTAAGGATATTTTTTAAACTAGAGGATGATAGCTAAAATAAAAACCAAATACAGGGGATTTATAGTTAAAAAAGTCCCCAAATTTAATATAAATTAAATCTTATACATTCTGTTGTGCGCAATAATAAATAGAACATTAATTAAGGGATGGATGAGGTAATATAAATGGGGCTAAAAATTTAATGGTAATGAAGGTTGGATGGGTTGGATGGCCTTGATCTTGAACAGTCCGGAACAAAAACCATTGAATGCTCCCATTTATTATGACGCTGCAATTTCCTTTTATCCTTAACAAGTAATCCAACTCTCTTTTAATGCACCAACCATTATCATCATTCATTTGCCCTTAGTCTATTCTCACCCCTTTCCGCCATAAATGACCTCTTTACCCCTCACTTCTCTTTTTATTTTCAACATCAAGAAGTTTAATATACAAAGTACAATCAGGTCATCGGTGTAAAAAAGCAGAAGGATCCATAGTAGGTTTTTTGAGTTTGAATTCTCTTAAACACTAATAAGAATGGTTATTGAAAAGATTTATTCGATCATTTATTTTAGAATCTCAAAAGATTAGTTGAAATATGTACCAAATTAATTATTAGGTCGTTATGTAAAATTGAGATTTTGGATTTTAAGTTCATATATATAATTTTACTAATTCAATAAAAGATCTTTTACTGGTTTAAAAACTTTTATGGCTGATATTTAAGTGTATACAATAACCTAAACCCATTTATAGATATTATTGTTAACTCATTAATTAAGGTTATCAAGTAAATTTGAATTATTTATCTCTCATTATCATATATTTAGATATGACTATCATATTAATTTCTCTTTCTATCTTTAAGTCACACCTTTGAGTTAATATTATGAAAATACTTGAATATAATAATATTCCCTAAAATATTCACTTATCTCTTTGAATCCATCACTTATCCCTTTTATAGCATCTCGGATTCATATCGCTCAATGAACATGTGATGAATCAGGGTGTTACAAGTGGTCTTAAATTATCTTCGTATCATTAAACCATACATTCCAATTAATAATAAAAATAATTCATGTAATTAAAATTATAAGGTAATTATAAAATTATAGGAGGGTAAAATTGTCATTTAAACGTAGAAATCGAGAAGCGTCGGCGTCCAAATAAGGTGCAATAATTAATTCTTTAACTTTCTCGAACCCCACCTTATAATTTACTTCACATTCAAGCTCTCTCTCTCTCTATAAATACTCTTGCTTCCTGGCTTCAGATTTCTGATACTGCAAAAGATAATCAAAGCCTTCATTAATGGCTGCAGATGTTACTTCTTTCCTCCGACTCAGACAAGAACGGAGCTCAAACTCAGAAATTTTGATCACCAAAGACTTGCTCGGAGGCCTCTCCAAGATTTCTAACTCAGAATCGGATCTGGGTTTAAAGGTAGTTTGTTTGTTTGTGTTTATAACTTTATTTAGCAACCATATGATTCGAATCGGTTAATATGATAATAAATTATAAAAGCATTTTATGGTGCAGCAGAATGAACAACGAGTGAGATGCAAGTCACCAAACACACCATTATCATCCATTTCAGCATCAGAAAACTCCGAAAACAAGAGGAATCATCCTCAGGAAACAAACCCAGATGCAGATTTCCAGGACTTGAATTATCCACCATGTTCAGCAACATCACCACCGCAACAAACACATCAAATCAACCATTTCCTGGAAGAAACTTGCCTGGATTTGAAGCTGCAATCCTCAACCCATTACCAAAGTGTTTGCACTCTCGACAAGGTCAAATCCGCTCTGCAAAGAGCCGAAAAAGAGAACCTGGAAAAGAAAAGACCTTATTCTTCTCCTTCTCCTTCTCCAGGGCCCTTAAATTCATCATCCTCATCTTCAGGTCCTGGAATGTTTGCAGCAGGCTGCCCTGGTTGCCTGCTTTATGTAATCACATTAAAAACAAATCCCAGATGCCCTCGTTGCAACGCCACCGTGCCGTCTCCGGTGGCGGTGAAGAAGGCGAAAATTGATCTGAATTCATCGTTTTGAAGATTGATGTCATTATCTTCCTGTATAGTGATTAAGAATAGTTTTTAAAGGGTAAATTAGGTTCAGGAATATGGGTATTATTTATTTATTTATAGATAGATTAGATATGATTAATTGGGTTATTTAGATTTAGGTTTAAATTTGGTGTAATTTGTCGAATTTTGATTGTATGATTTATACTTGGTTGGCATAAATTTTTTTTTGAAATTGGTTTTGCCAGCCATATTTATTGAATGTTGAAATATTAATGAAGGGCAGCCGTTTCTTCTGACCTTGGTGGATTTCATTTATGGTGTTAAGAATTGTGGAGTTCATTCATTTTAAGTCGCTGCGTGATAATTAATTATAAACCAAAATTGAATTGGCTTCCTCCTCTTTCAATTTCAATTGGGATTAGGATTTTCTATATTCTGTGGATTTTATGGATTGATATGTTTTAAAAATATTTATACATATTTAAATTAAATATCTAGTGAGGACATTCTGAAAAATTTAACGTGTATTCACAAGCATCTAATTGACATCTAACTTATAAGTTATAAGCTTTAAAAAAGAAAAAATAAAAAATAAATTTGGCAATAAAGGGACACTCATCTTTCATTCGTACATATTAACTAAAGGCAAGCATCCTATTAGTCTCTCGTTGGCAAAAGTCAATCAAGGATTAAGGAATGTTTTATGTTGTTCAAGCGGTGCAGTGATGTAAGAGGTATGATTTTTGTGTAGCAAATGAATGTTAAGTTTGTGAGTGGCCTTAGATTATCCACTTGTTTAAGTTCTACATATTTTAAAGGATATTTATTATGTAGATAATCATTAAGATGTAAGGAATGACTTGCATGACACTTATCACTTACAGACTTGTAATCATTATCTTCAACTCTCCCACTACAAATAGAGAATATGTCTTTCATTTACAGGATTAGCTGATCTTATACTAAAATAACCTACACACTTTCTCTATCTCTCTCCCATACATTCTCTCTAGATTGTAACTCAGCTTGTCACATACGATCTGACTGTACCCATCTATTAATATAATAACAGTGGAACGTATGGATTCACTTTTGAACATCCAAACCACTTTAAAAATCGCTTTCCCATTTATTCTCTCGTTTCATATTTTACATATCACGTGTAATTTTTAAGTCTACTTAACATTTTACACGTGTGAGTTGTTGGTGTCAAAATCAAACATCATCAATATGTAATCATGATATTTTGATATTAATTTTGTTAAGATAATGCTAAATTATCATTAAATTTATTTTATTAGATTGATATAATTTTTTATCATTCAAATTTACTAATTCCCTAGTAAGACGTCCTGATATTTTTTTTTATAAGGGGCCAATGCTTGAATGTCGTCATCGATGTTGTAAGATGTAATTAAAAACTTGAAGGTAGGTTTTTAAATTGTGTGGTGTACTACTTTTCTTGATAACTTTTTAATTATGAGTCTACTTTAACATAGAAAATGTAAAAACGAAACTGATTTTATTAAATTCTTCCGGCGGCATGGGGCGGAGCTATCTTTGGGCTTCAGGTGGCCATGGCCATCCCCGGCCGAAGAAGAACTCTTTATGATGATTATATATTTTTAATATATTTGATAAAATATATATTGAATTTACTTATTAACCACCCCAAAATTAAGTACAAGATTGGATATATATCTAGATTTAAATTCTTAATGTCATTTATTATAAATTTAAATTCTTACTTATTTTATCATTTTAAGGTTTTATTAATTTGATTTTTGCACTTTTTTTATTTTTTTGTTTTTATAAAATATCATAACTCCTAATTAGTAAAATATCGAAAAGTTAAATATTAGATTTAGTTTGTGTCATTTATAAGGTAATTAACCATGCAAGCTAAATTTTAAAAACTACAAATGCATTTATAGAATAATTTAACAGTTTTGATAATTTGTCTCTTAAATCTTTCCAACTAAAATTTTTAATTTTGTTTCTTTATAAAAGTTTATGTCATTAGACTTTAATATTGTAATAGTATATAACTTAAAAATTGTAATGTATGAGGCTAAACATTTAAAGAGTAATAGTAAAACTTACTATATGAAAGCATAAAAACTTGTATGTATAGTTGAACACGAAAAATAAATTCCGACCACCACAAGATTGGGATCTTGGCTCTGCTCCTTTCGATCGGTTTGGCCTCTGGACAATGGATTTTTATTAATGATATATGCTAACTTTGAAAATATAAAAACAAAAATTAAAATAGACGTGTAATTTGGTTTTATTAAATAGAGTAAATTGACGATTCAAAAAGTTGTTATCATTCGATGAAAGTATTGTCACTTTCAATTTTAATTTCTTTGGAGATTATACTTTTTATATCCAATAATTTTGCCTTTGTTGATCCATTTTTTTTGCGTAAGGTTTAAGCTAAAAGTATTTAACTTATTGGTCAATTCAAACAAACATGCAAATTAATATAAGTATTCTCTTCCTATTTTTATATCATAAACCCCTCCATTCATTTTATTTTATTATTCCATTAATACATAATTTATATGAGAATTTAGTACTTAATTGTTTTCAATTACTAAAACTAGAACAAGACAAAATTGTTTCACATGTATAAATCAAACAAAAAGAAGAACCACAAATAGTGTAAGTCCCACGAATATTCATTTATGATTGAAACATGTATCAAATTATTAATTCATTTGAAAATCATGAATGAGAAAAATAAATAGTCCAAGTTGAGAAGACGTGTGAATTATGTAAAAATAGACTGAAAATTGTTAGATATATTGATGTAATGTTTTTCGACCTTTTAAATTATAATCGAGTCAACTTTTGAAATGGTTCAAGAGTAGAGAAGGGGGCAACGTTTCCTCGATGCTATCGTGATACTATAATAGATAATATTTGATTGGATCAAAATATATCCTGAAGCAATAAATAAATATATTCAAGTTAATATAAGTTAATGCCTCAATTACAATAAGATAGACTATGAATTACAAAATACCGAAGTAAGATTACTGCTTTCTCGACCATTTATATTACAATCAAGTCAATTATTAAAGTATAGTTTTTAAACGGTAGAGAAGTGGTAGCATATCCTCAAAGGCTATAGACCTGTGGTGGTACTAAATAAATAATACTGATCAGATCAAATTAGAAGAGAATAAACAAATTTTAGATAGGAAGACGCGTGAATTAATATAAGAATAAACGGACAATTATAACACATCAATTTAACATTACTATTTTCTAAAACTCTTAAAATTATGATCATACAAAGCTTAAACCCTGATTTAAGAGTGAAAAAGAGGGTAACGTTTCCTCAGGACATTTTAATGGAACTTGAATAGATAATAGTGTTGAAATCCGACCCGAACCCGAACCCGGTTTTTTTTTCCCCGGGTGCGTATTGATTGGATAAGGTGATTTAATGTCATTGGGACGAAAGAATGATTGCGTGTAAGTGTAATTAATACAAAATTCCCGTGACTGACTGAAAGTCTTGTGCTAGACCCGGATGACATCATCACCACCTCATTATCAACTCGGTCTTATTCATTCAACTAATCTCTTTAACTTACCTAAGCTTTTAAAATATTTCACCTAAACCCCTCAAGTTTTCCATATATAAAATATTTTTATCAAATATAAATAGTGAATAAATTCTTCTGATATGATATGGACAATTCTAATTGGGAAAATTTTGTAGGCCTAATTTGGGGTTGGTTGTTACTTTAAAACAATCACTTATTTTTTAAGTTACCAATAAAGAAGTGTTTAATAAATTTAAAATAAATAAATAAAGAATACCCACAGCTAGTTATAAAATAATATGTTTTATAAAATATTTTAGAAAGCTGGTTAGAATGACTTTTACGAACATCACCAATTGTCACATTTGACTACAGTGAATCGTCAAAGTTCCAATCGAATTTTATAAATCAAGAAAGTCACTCATTATGAGTCTTTGAATTTCATTGTTGTTATGTGTGATTTTTCTACCAAGCTTGGGCTATCATGAGGATAAAGGTTGACCCAAAACTAGCTCAGGAACGATGTTTGTTCTACCCAGCATAAGCTCATTGAGCTGTAGCTTAACCCAGCAGAAGCTAGTCACGAATAATCTGAGCAATCTTTCATCAATTTTCGGATTATTTCAGATCCCAGATATTGTGGAAAAGATTAGATCAACAACAATCTCTTTGCAATCCCAACACCTAATCGCGAGAATATCAGAATTACATTTTAGATCAATTATAATCCGTTTGTTTTCGCTCTTTCCTTCCTACAAATCTTGTATATAAACCCCCTCAAATTATGAAAAAAGGGGTTACAAAATTTTCATAGAATTTATATTGTAAGCTCTCACTGCAAATACAAAATAGTAGACGTACGCTTTAGAGTTTTACCTTGCCGAACCACTTTAAAAACTCTCATTGTCTTTTACTTTATTGCATCTTTATACCTTCATCGCTGATAATCTTTAATTACACCCACATTAGTTTCGATCCCGGCAAGGTCGATTAGATCTTGCTGGTTGGTGCAGTTTTTTTATCAACATTTTGGCGCTAAAGGAAGGGCCTCGTAAACATCTTAGGTATTTCGGCGAACATTCACAACAACCAACCCAATTCAAGCCCAAAATGGTGCACACCAGGTCAAAGACCACCACCGGAAACCTTGAAAATGCGAAAATCACCCACCAAAAAGTGCAACAAGATGTTGTTGGATGCAGACCGCTTGTGCCACAAACTTAACACATCACAAACCACCAGAGGGCAGAGACGTCAAACCCGAGAATGACCAGTTGGTAAAGATGATCAGAACAATGGTTGCACAGCCAATGCAACAAAACGTGGTTGAGCTGAGGAACCAGCAACTGACTGCCCAAAATCTCAACCAGCCACGCTTCGCCAACACCACCCTAACAGGTATGAATTCTGCAGGTGGACGATTTCCGTTTTGTCGGCACAAAGAGACGACCAACACCCCCGACATCACAAATTGCACTTCGCTCACGAGCGTGAATTCCGCAGGCAAACTAACCCTAGAAGGCGACTAGGGAAGCAACCGCTAGGGGAAAGTGAAGACAACGGACACCCTCGAGACACTAGACGATATCCCCAACATTAGTGTGCTGGTATTAACCCACGCCCAAGACAAGATCAATCTTCGCAAGCTTGTGGAACGAGACAAGTGCGTCAATCTGGCAATGACCGATGTTTCGGTTATAACTGACGTCGTAAGCAATGCACCAACGAGCATGATAGTACTTATCAGCTTAGCCATCATGACTCGACCTCGCGCATCAAACGCACATTGGAGGGACCTCACAAGCGACAGATTTGCGAACCCATTTGCTCGAAGTAAGGCTAACAGAACCAACCAGGGCAACCACAACAAAGACTTAGATTGCATGCAGAAAATGCTTGACGATCTGAGAGCCCGCTTAGAATGGCATGACGGAGGAAATAGTAAGTTTCCCCTTCACAAAGGAAGTTCGCTAGGCCCCGCTTTCACAAGGATTCAGGGCGCAGAGAGCAAGTTTGATAGGAGAGGGAACCCTAGAGACAACCTCGATAATTTCAATGGCGACCAGAAAAGCAACCCGCAGACCTATGTAGGTCTATCAGGTCATTGACTTGGCTAAATGTCGATGCTTCACAGTCACATTAGTAGGGGACGAAGAGGTGGTATAAAAGGCTCAAGGTGAACTTCATCAACTCTTGGCAACAATTCTTCTCACTATACTTACATCAATTTCAACGAGGAGGCGTTGCGATGCCACCCAACTACTTGAGCAACATTTGTCGGAAAAGAGATGAAACACTAACCTCGTATCTAACGAGGTTCTAGAACGAACAGGCAAAGGTCGTGGATGCGCCCGAGGAGTCCATCCGAACTTTGCTAATTGCAGGGATCGACCGAACACAGAGTTAAGGAAAGAGCTCCAAAGTGAAGATCACGTAAGCCTAGCTCAGTTCTATCAGATGGTTGTAAAATACCAGAGGGTAGAAAGCTCGCTGGCGGCACTAGCCAGAAGCTCGGCGTAATGAGCTTCAGACAGATGACAAGATCATCCTATTGGATAAGTACAGGGGCCAAGACCGCAACGATAGGGACCAACAATAGGTTCCAAAAAAGATAAAGAATAGATAATTGTGGAGACAGGCAACCTTTCCCACGGTATGCAGAATACACTCCCCTCACTCAAGACATCGCCCACATATACGAAGTCTCCCATGAGGCAAAGAGATTGCCCGCTCTAGAGAGAATGAGGGGGGCACCGTGCAGAAGAGATCGACAAAAGTACTACCAGTACCATAGGGACATCGGACACAACACAAATGACATAAATGGGTGTTAAGCTTTGAAGGATGCCATTGAAGGCCTAATAAGAAGGGACTACCTAAAGGAATTCATTAAGGCGGCACCAGCTTGCAAAAATACTAGTGAGCAAAATAACTAGGTCTAGAGCCAGGTTTAGAACCAGGTGCAGTAAGCTCTGCCAAACCCCAATGAAGTCCTGGTGGGCATGATTTACGGGAGGCTCGACATAAAGAGAGCTCAAAGCGTGCTTGCGAGCAATATGCTTAAGAGGCCAGAACAGACTTGGTCCCCTGGATAATGAGCTGTGAATAAAAATCGCCCAAGCGGCCTAGACAAGATAGTGAGGTAATGGGATTCACTATCGAGGAATGTGAAGAATCCCTTCGCCACAACCATGATGCGATCGTGATCGCGGCCATAATCAACAACACTTGAGTGTTAAAGTTAATGGTCGATAATGGGAAGCGCAATGAACATCATTTTTCTAGGAGCTTTCCAAGGAATGAGGTTCACAGAGATAGACCCGAGGGCGTGCCCTTCGCCGTTCTATGGGTTTACCGAGAACAACTTGGCTCCCAAAGGAACGATCGACCTTCCCATGACTCGAGGGAGAGCTCAAGATCAGGACGATGATGGCCTATTCCTAGTGGTAGCCTGCCCGACCGTACACAATGTCATCCTCGAAAGACCGATCTTAGGTGACTTGAGTGTAGTCACATCAGTGCGCTGCTAGACAATGAGGTTTCTGACTCTTGGGGGAGTCGCGATGATCAGAAGTTGCAGAAATGAATCTCAGGAATGTTACAACTGGGCCATACATACAGCACAAAATGGCTCCTCTTGAGAACGATGGTCATAGCAGAATCCAAGCCTAACCTCGGACCACTTGAGGATACTATAGATCCTCGCATCTATAGAGAAGAGCTCGTGATAGCTGATCAAAGAGCTACGAAAAATAAGTGTCCGTAAGGAAGACCCAATTCATGTGCTGAAAATCGACAGTAGTTTGACTGGAGAAATGGTTGGAAATCATGGAGGGGTTCTTAAAAAAGAACATCGACGTGTTTGCGTGGGTGCACGTAGATATGGATTGGGATCGCCCAGATAATGTGCCACAGGTTGAACCTTGACCCTCAAGCTCGGCCTATAGGGTGGAAAAGAAAGGCTATGGATGCGGAGCACTCTCAAGTGCTTAAGGATGAAGTTGACAAACTCCTGAAAATCAACTTCATCAGGGAAGTCAAATACCTAGACTGGCTTGCCAACCTAGTCCTGGTCAAGAAGTCGAATGGGAAGTGGCGGACTTGCGTTGACTTCACGGATCTGAACAAAGCCTGTCCCAAAGAAAATTTTCCGTTACCATGGATCGACCAGCTAGTAAATGCGACAGCAGGAAATGCACTACTCAGCTTCATGTGGGGGGGGGAACCAAACGGAACCAAAAATTAGGTTTTTTTGGGGATTTTGTAACGCCCACATGGAGGTATGTAATTTAATTTATGTTCTTATACCCTTTAGTTGAATTATGTTAAAGTTATTTTGAGAAAAATGTGAAGAAAATCCCTTAAACTTTCATTAGGGGTAAAATGGTCTTTTCACTTAAAATTAGTTGAAAAATTGGGGAGTGAAAAGAGATAGAATTTCATGGAGAATGCAATAAAAATGAGGGCATTATTGTAATTGACTAAGGGACATAGATGAAATTTTCAAGAAAGAGCAAGGGCAAAATGGGAAGGCATGTGTTAATTGTAAGTTAATAAGGGTTTTAGGTTTAGCAAACCCTTCATTTTTTCTTCTCCACCGTCATTCCCATTCACCACTTCCTCTCAACTCTTCTTTCAATATTTCAAGAATTTTAGAGGGCTTTTCGAGTAGTTTAGGGTAGAAAGTTAATCTAAGGCATCCTAAGGTAAGGATTCTTGCTTTAGATGTGAAGTTTTGCTTATATATGTCTATTGAAGTCTTATGGTTTTATTGTTTAAAGTTGTAGAGAAGAGACAAGCTATCAAAGGAAAGGAAAAAGTATTAGTGAAATCTCTCCATTACAAGGTAAGTAAATCCAACCCAAGTTGAGATTTGAGAAATCATTTGAGTAGAAATTGAGTAGAGATTTATGTATGTATAAGTATGTTATGTTATTGAGATGAGCTGAGATGAATATTTGCTTTGTGGTTGTTGAATACACTTCAATTATGAGAAGTGTTGTTGAGTGATAAGAATGTAGTTTGAGATGAAATTAAAAGAACTGGAGAAGTATTGTGGGAGTGTTTATGCCGTGGGGTTATGGTGATGATATAAGAGAGTTTTTCTCTCATTTTGGATGGTTTAGGAAACAAATTGAATGATAATTAAATTAGGGTTTGTTTAGGAACAATTGTTGTTTGATGAAATGCCTAAGTGAGAACATGTTACCATGGTTGCCCTATCACAGCTGTGACCTTATGAGTAATTTTGGGCATCTTACAGATTGAACTGGGTTGAGATCAAAACAGAAAAGTTGTACCCTGTCTCTAAGCTTTAAAACGAGACTAAAATTATAGCAATCATATGTGTATAACTCAAGTTATGTCTTCTTGAGTGTGACCTATGCAGGATGACTATCTTGATGTAACATTGCATTTGTGCATTTCATAAGTGCATTAAGTAAGAAATTTTAAGCATGAACCATCCTTATACATTAATTGTACATTGAGAAGTAGCTTGAGAAAGAGTAGAGAACTTTGTGAATGAACTACTCTATGAGTAGAGAGAATAAAAAAAACACAAAGAGCGGGTTGGTGCTTTGTGAACTCCACCCGGCAGTCACGAAGAGTGGGTTGGTGCTTTGTGAACTCCACTCAGCCGTGCCTCCGGTAAGATGAGGCCGTGACATTAAAGTGAGAAAGAATAAAGAGAGAATGAGTAGAGTCATGAAGAGCAGGTTGGTGCTTTGTGAACTCCACCCGGCCGTGCCTCCGATAAGATGAGGCCATGACTTACAATAGAAAATTAATAAAAGAGAGCTGTGTGAAAGAGAAACAGAAAGAGAAAATAAATGAGACGAGAAGTGTGTAAGGAAAGAATAAGAGAAAGAGTTACGGGGAGAGCAGGGCAGTAAAGGATTTACTTACTGAGCATTACTTTTGTTCTCACCCCGTTGTTTTTCTTTGTGTTTACAGGATCTAGGTGAGGATGCGGTCGGATTGGCATTGGCAAGCGAGGGGCAATTGCTACATTGTCCATTGTTTTTGATAACTTTTTGTAAAATGATATCTTATTTGGTAATAAGAATGTTTATATGTAATAAAAGAAAATTTTGGGCCCATCTACTTTTGTTGATATAAATGTATTTTACTTTATGTATCTCTATGAGTATCCTAGTATAAAGGAGTTATTACAGATTTGGTTCGAATAATGGGTAAATCGAATATTCGATTCGGTTTTTAGAAAAAAATAAACCGGTTAACCGGAACCAGATTGCTAAATTGGTTTTTAAAAAAATATATTTTTTTGTTTTATTAAATACCTCTCTCTTTCTCGGTTTTTCCATCATTTTATTTTGTTAAATACCACTCTCTCTCTTCTCGATTTCTCCACCTTTTTCTTTTATTAAATGCCTCGCTTTCTCTTTCTTGATTTTTTCATCTTTCTCTTTTATTAAATACCTCTCTCTTTCTCGATTTTTCATCTTTCTCTTTTATTAAATTCCTCTCTCTACAAATATAGATTGCAATTCAAATGGCATCCACTTCTTTATCTTTTTCTTCTTTGCAACTTCAGTTCCATACTCCACATAAAACATCATCATCAAAACCATAAGCCATCTGTACAAGCACCATCAACCACGGTTTCACCATCTCAACTTGCCACTCAACCTCCAATTCGAAAAATCCCAGGAAACTATGGTCTCCATTTTATTAGTTCGATCAAAGGCCATCTTGAGTGGGTGAGTGGCATTCTGAGATAGTAAATTGGGCCAAAGGGGAAGGTTTTATTGAATTGGGCCAACTGGTCCAGGCCATTTTAAAAAACCGGTTTAAAACTGGTTAACCGAACCGAATTTTCAGTTTGGTTACAAACCGGTTTAAGTGAAAAACTGGTCTGTTTCAGTTCAATTTTTCACCTGAACTGGAATTCGGTTCGGTTCAAATATAGGATAAACCGGTTCGGTTAACTGATTTTTTCCACCCCTAGCTTCATGGATGCGTAATCGGGATATAACCAAATCTCGATGTACTAGCTCGTTGAAGAACATACTTCTTTTATTACTGACCGTGAAATTTATTATTATAGGGTTACGCCATTTGACCTCAAGAACGTTGGGGCAACCTACCAATGCTTAGTGAACAAGATGTTCGTCGACCAAATTGGCCATACCATAGAGGTATACATCGACGACATGCTCGTCAAATCAAAAGTCTCCGAAAGCCACGTTGAGCACTTGGGGAAATGTTTGAGATCTTCAGAAAGTACAGAATGAAGCTCAATCCTTTGAAATATGCTTTCAGGGTGAGCTCAGGGAAATTTTTGGGCTTTCTCGTAATCCAACGGGGTGTAGAAGCCAACCTGGAAAAGATTCAAGCTCTGCTCGACATGAAAAGCCCGACCAACATAAGACAGGTGCAGAGCTTGACAGGGTGTATGGCCGCACTCAGTAGATTCATTTCCCGAGCCATAGACAAATGTTTGCCGTTCTTTGAGACCTTGAAGGGAAAGAAAGGTTTCGAGTGGACAGAGGAGTGTGAAAGAGCCTTCTAGGAGCTAAAGAAAAATCGAGGGACAGTCTCATTTGCTATCAAAGCCTATCTAGGGTGAGCCGTTGCCGCTATATTTGTCAGTATTAAATTCCCCTATCAGTGCGGCATTGGTACGCAAAGAGGGAGGAGTACAATGGCCAGTATACTATGTAAGTGAGAGACAACTCGACACAGAGATGAGGTACCCAGAGATGGAGGAGCTCGCCTTCACCCTTTTCAACTGTTGGAAAGCTATGACCCTATTTCCAGGCACACACCATCCACGTGCTAACAAATTTCCTACTAAAGAAAATAATGCAGAAGCCCAAGACATCGGGTACACTAATCCAGTGGAACATGGAGATGAGTCAGCACGACATTAAGTATATCCCGAGGACAACGATCAAAGGTCAAGCCTTGGCGGATTTTATATCTGAATTCTCCTATCAGTATGGAAATGGACTCTATATGTAGATGGCTCCTCGAATGAGAAAGGAGCAGGAGGGGAGCTCTTGCTCGAAAGTCCAAAGGAAAACCCAATCAGAGCCCTAGTAAGATTCGGGTTTTTCGCCTCTAACAACGAGGCTGAGTATGAGGCATTGCTCGTAGGGATCCGCCTTGCCAAGGAAATGGGGCAGAGTCCATTAAGATTTATAGTGACTTATAACTCATTGTTGATCAAATTATCGGGGAATACCAGGTGAAGAAAGACAGATGGCATCCTACCTCCAACTAGCGAGCCTAGCTCAAGAAGTTCAGATCCTTCACAATCCTCCAGAACCCAAGGGAGAAAAACTTGGAAGCAGATGCACTAGCTCGCTTAGCTTCTGCAATGAATCAGGAAAAAAACCAATTCAATCCCAATTAAGTTCCTCACGGGACCAAGCATCTCCACTTCACAAGGTCCAGTTTTAACTACTGGTCGGAGATACAGTTGGATGGATGCAATCACTACCTACCTAAGGGACGATACACTACCAAAAGACAGAACTAAAGCCAAAACACTCCACACCAAGGTAGCTTGGTATACACTCATCAATGATAAACTGTACAAGCGTGAGTTCAATGTACTGTTGTTATGATGTATTGACCTTGAGGGCCCGGATTATGTTCTAAGAGAGATCCATGAAGGAATTTGTGGAAATCATGCAGGAGGCAGATCTCTAGCATACAAAGTACTTTGCCAATGATATTACTGCCCAACAACTTTCGATGATGCAGCGGACTATGTTCGTAGATGTGATAGATGCCAGAGATTTGCAGATATTTCGCGAGCCCCACCACAAGAATTGATCACTTTGACAAGCCTCTGGCCATTTGCAATCTAGGGCATTGACCTTATCGGCCCCTTGCCTCAAAGAAAATAGGGCGTTAAGTTCGTAGTAGTTGCCATAGATTACTTCACTAAGTGGGTAGAGGTCGAGCCCCTAACAACAATAATGTCTAATAAGCTGAAGGACTTCATCTATAAAAACATTATTTGTCGGTTGAGATTCCCCACACAATAATAACCGACAACGGGAAACAATTCAATAGTGAAGACTTTAGGGTTTTCTACGAGCAATTCGACATCAAGAAAAGTTTCGCCGCTGTTTATCAACCTCAAGCCAACAGGACAAGTGGAGGCTGTGAACAAGATCATCAAGCACACTATTAAGAAAAACCTAGACGCCCTGAAGGGGAGGTGGGCCGATGAACTGCCTGAAGCTTTGTGGTCTTATAGGACGACAGACAGGAGTTCGACAGGTGAAACTCCATTCTCTTTATCATACGGGTGTGAAGCAATGGCCCTGATTGAAGTGGGGATCAACTCATTCCGAAGAGAAGTTTTTCGACGAGGAAACAAACAAAGATCTTTTCTGCCTAAGGCTGAACCTAATTGAAGAACACCAGGCCACGTCCCAGCTAAGGTTCACCTCATATCAACAGCGAGCCAAACGATACTTCAATACTAAAGTAAAAAACAAGGACTTTGAAGTGGGAGATCTGGATCTTAGGAAGGTCATCCAAGATACCCAAAACCAAAACTTGGGGGTACTTAGACCCAAATGGGAAGGTCCTTTTAGGATCTCTGAGAAGCTCGCGCCAGGATCTTTCCACCTGGAACGCCTTAACGGTGAAGTAATAATGTAAGCTTGGAACGCTAAGCATTTGCGAAGGTATTACTAATAAGTAGCTTGGGTTTCACTTATTTCTCTGTTCTTTATTCGTTGTAAGGCCACTCACGGCCAAAGAGTTTGATCAATAAAAGAGGTATTATTCATGATTTTCCTTGTTCGTAGTTAATGTCTTTAATCCATTAGTGTTTATCGGCCTTCAATGATGATGTTTCAAAAGTGAATTCGAGTCAAAAGTCTCGGAAAGGCAGCTTATCTTAGATAAGCCATGCCAAAATTCAACTTTTTAAGGATGAAATATCCTAAATCAATGAAGTTAATCGAGAATGCTCTTCTCGCCAACTACCTTAGAGGCAGTCGCGGGCCTCTTCGCGCTTGGGCTTTCCCCAATCTCGCTATTGGCAATGTCCACGAGCATCTTTGTCACCGAAGCAGTCATGCCTTCTTGGCAGCTGTCGAGGCTACCATTTTCTTCTTGAGGCCCTTGGATTTCTCGGCCCACATCTCCGCAAGAAAGGAAACAAATGAACGAGCAACCTATTTGCGCGAGAAAGTAAACACGATCAAGTGACAACTTAAACCTTTCTCCAAGATTGTAAGGAATCTGGCATCATCCTGAAAGAAGCCGTATGCTTTTAGGTGAGGAAGTGTGAGAACTTATTGATGTTACTCTGATCTCAAAAGGTCACTAAAACGTTGTAGCCTCTATAAGCTCACAGCTGGAAGATAGTTTTGCTCGACGTTAACTACAAAACAAAATAAAACAACTCAGTTAGCTTGGATACAATGCTCAAAAGCAACCCTTGCGTAAGCGGGGAATCAATGTCTTACTTGCATCCGAAATGAAAACACCGGTTTCCCGGGTTTGAAGAAAAACGAAGAATCCCAGTGCTAGACCTTCTTGACGTCGACTAGCCTGTTGAAACGTACCTTTCTCACCTTGGAAAGATAGTACATTTGGCCTTGCCCTTGCCCTTTCTTGAGCCTATACAGGTGAATAAGCTCTTCGACAGATGGCTCGTCCCCACTTTGCGATCATGTACGCGATGTATAGACCAATGAGAATGACATATGAATTTGTGGACAACTGGAGAGGAACGATGTTGAACTACTTTAGCATGTTATCGATAAAATGATGAGGAGGAATGGATATCCCGCACCTCAGAAGGGTCTCAGAGATCAGCACCTATCAGGGCTGAGGGGTTCTTCCGAGAATGTTCCCTAAGACCATCAAGTTAAGTTACGGTGCATAGACCTCTCTTACGCATTCAAGATTCTTGACAATAATCAAGGATTATAGGTCATTGCGCAACCTATGGGCTACGGATGGTTGGGAATGAGCTAGCTGAATCGAAAGGCGGTTGGACAAGCCTACAATGTTGAGGTTCGAACTTCGTGTGATGAATTCTTTGAAAACCTCAGGTGTCACGTCCCTAAGAACTGCCAAGCCCTCGGGCGAATCGAACATACTATCTATGGTATGACTGTTGGAGGAAGACATGGCTATAGCTCGCTTATGGGTACTTGAAAAAGAAGCAAACAAGTGTCAAAGCTCGAGCAACTCGGCGATCAATCCATACTCGCTTCCAATTCAAGCACCTGAGATAGCTCACGCAATACGACGAATGTATGCACCTATCTAGGATACCGATAGCTTTCACGTTAAACCCTTGTAAAACCTGAGACCATCGAAGATGCACCCAAAAACCTTACTAAAACCCTAAAATATACAATGTGGCCACTACGGTAGCCACCCTTTGACGCAAAAGTCAGGAAAATGGAAAGAGAAGAGAAAAGAACCTTATCGGAATAAGAAGTGTGGAAAACTTGCTGGAAAGAGTGTCGCGATAATGATAAAACAACAGCAAATGCCCAAGAGCACTAGAGAACTTTCGTGGGCTGAATGAGGATTCTGACGACTTCGCCACTTTTTATAGTAGCTTACATGGGAGACGAAAGGGTAGGGTTTAATCGCAGCCATCGAGTTGTATTAAATCTCGACCCTTCATTCATCGAGCAATCTCAGTCATGATTATTAGTATCCTATGATACGATTTGATATAGGTCACCAATGATACGTATTAGAGAGTGTATCTTAAATCTTTCAATATGTTGATATGTATCCTACGATACGATATGCATCTGTTTGTATTCTTAAAAATATCGATAAAATCGTTACGACCTTATTAATTTGGGCCAAAGGCCCAAACAAATTTTCGGATTGGAACCAGGATCACCCAATCTGATTCACTAAAATCTATCCAAAATTTACCCATTTTGCATAGAGAAAGTGAAGAGGAACATGTGTTGCCCATTTTGTATGATAATAATATATAAGTGGAGATATAGATATTGATATTGATCTTGGAAATGATATGAATGGTTGAGAGAAAACAATATAGATTCTTAATTTTGTGATTAATTTTGATTATGGAATACCAAAATTTAAAGTCAATAATACCACAAAATTCTTTAATTAATCTTGGGGATGATATTAATTTTTAGAAACTTTTGATTATTTTATTAATTTTTTTTGAAAAAGGTGTATCCTACGATACGCGATACACAATTCAAAAAATTAGGCTTTTGATACACGATACGATACGCGATTTGACAACCATGATCTTAGCCTTTAGATGTGGCCACATGTTCGACCTATCGACAGGTGAATCATTAGGACTCAGTCACTCGATAATCAGCAGTTACACATCACCTCTCCAACCTCGCGTGGACAACGTAGTCTCCCTCCCACGCGCGATAAAACATGACTGACAAAGATTGCCGCATTTAATACGACACGACGACACGAAAATTACATGTTTGCCTTAACTTTTTATATTATGAGTTTTGTCAGGCATTGCAGAAAATAAAGACCCAAGTGTGGAGTACATAAGGTCAACCCCTAATGCTCGATCGAACCTGCACCCAAAGGCTTGTTGATAAGACCTAGCTTGACATCAAATCGAGCAATAATCTTCGAAGCCCGAAACGAGCATCGAACACTAGGGGGTAGATGTTGTGTGTGATTTTTCTGCCAAGCTTAGGCTATCATGAGGATATAGCTCAACCCAGAACCAGCTCGGCAAAGATGTTTGATCGACCCAGCATAAGTTTGTCAAGCTATAGGTTGACCTAGCAGAAGCTAGTCGCAAATAATCTGAGCAATCATTCAATCAATTCTAGGATTATTTTAATCCCTATATTGCAGAAAAGATTACATCAACAACAATCTCTACACAATCCCAGTGCCCAATCGCAAGAATATCGAAATTACATTTCAAATCAATTGTAATCCCTTTGTTTTCACTCTTTCTTTCCTACAAATCTTGTATATAAACCCCCTCAAATTATGAAAAAAGGGTTACAAAATTTTTATAGAATTTACATTGTAAGCTCTCACTACAAATACAAAACAGTAGACATAGGCTTCAGAGTTTTACCTTGCCGAACTACTTAAAAAACTCTCATTGTCTTTTACTTTATTGCATATTTATACCTTCATCGCTAATTATTTTTAATTACACCCTCACATCAGTTCTGATCCTAACAAAGTCAATCGAATCTCTGGTGTACAGATTTTTGTATCAATAGTTGTAATTAAAACTATAATTACAGTTTTCCTAATATTATCAGAAGAATGTTAATAAAGATTTAAGGGGAAAAAAAGTCAATAAAACACATGATTACATGAGTCAAGAGGTATTTCAACGTTTAAAAAAAATAATGGGGTATAATTGTAATTTCTCGAAACTTGAGGGATTTGCAGTGACTTTCTAATTATTAAGCAACGTCAACATCCAGCATTTAAAACAGGCTGAGCTCTTGTACGAGCGATTGACCACGCAAATCACCATCGAGCCACGTGAAGAAATCCGGTGGGGGGTAATAAATGTAGGTTAGACGTATGTACGAGGTGTCGGCGACTTTCAGTATCTAACAATAAATGCGGGTGTCGTTTTGGCGAGATTGGCGTTCTGTGGATTTACGACAGAACGGAAAGTGTGGAAATCCAAATGGCATTAATTGTAAGTTGCTCACGGTTTAATGTGTTGTTGATAGGATCAAGACTTTCAAGGCATTCAAAGAAAATTGTCTTTTACTTTTAATGAATTAAAAAATTCAAAGATATTTGATGTGATTTAATTTAATTTACTATTATCCACTCATCGGATCTTGCAATGTTAATTAATATCAAGTCAATTTTAGGAAAAATATTGGGTGTGAATGTGATGGATGTGTGTGATTGTTACTACTTTTATCTTTATTTTAAACATTATTATAGAGATTATACTTGGGAAGATTGAGTAAACGATATGTTCCCCACCCTAAGGTTTGACAAATCTCAAATTAGTACCCTGGTTTTATTTACTTTCTATCCTTTTTACCCTTAAATGACGGAAAAAACGCTTTGATATAATGGTAAAAGAAGGGTAAATTGGTCATTTTACATGGGCGACGCACGTTAGCGCACCACCACCTCTAACATCCCTCCCACACATTAGCAGCCGTCGTTCTCGACTTTTTTCGCTCTTTTTCGATGATTCTTCCACCCAAAATCACCCTAATCACCACCATTTGAACCCCCATCCTCCCCTCTACAAAACCATACCATTCACAACCCCTCATCACTCGCGATCTCCGCCTACGGCAAGCAAAAATGGCCGATGAACAAGAACTCTCGGCCGGCGAATGACGACAAAACGGTTGCTGGGGACATATGGGTTTTATAGATTAGGGGACGATGGTTGCATTGGTGGTGTCCAATTGGATTTTCACCGAATCGATCGAATTCCTGAAGAACACCGAAACCCTAAGCCTAACAGTGCCGGCGATTGGAGGGGCAAATGAGTCGGGAACCAGAGGGGTTTTGGACGACGGACTACGGGGAAGGTGATGGAGGTGACCAAGGGGTTCGACGTCATCGGAATGTCCCCGCATCGGGTCAAGCTCTGGAGGGTGTATAGTGACCGAGGGATGTTTTTGATATAATTTGAAAATAAAATGGTAAGTTTTGTAATTCTACTATTTTAGGGGTTAAAACATAATTTTAATTAATTTAGGGTTAAGGGCATTATGGTAATTGTACCCTCTAAACCCTAAAAATTCATAACACTGTTACTTTAAGGGTAGGAATTTATAATAAATGAAACCAGTGGTACTAACTTGAGATTTCGTCAAACCTTGGGTGGGAATATGTTGTTTACTTTGGGAGATTTGGCAAGCCGTCACTTAATTAATTTTCATGGTCCTAAAACGGACTAGGAGATAATATTCCAGTAGCCACCCTGTTAGGATATGGATGGAGTCAAACTAAGAAGTTTGGAGAATTTTATTTTATTCTTTTACCATCAAAACTTATAATAGCTCTGTATAAAGTTTTTGTAATTATACTATTATTCATAAACAAAATCCCTCCATAAAATATAAAGAATAGATTAATTTTTTTTTTTATGTGAAATCGTTAGACTTTTGAATTATATGATATTTTATTATATAATATGTTTTATTAATGAAAAGATAAATTACCTTAAAGATTACTGAGAATGCTTGAAAAATGTGTTTAGTTGGTGAATAATATGATTGGAAAGATAAATGGGTGGGTATGTTATATATATTACTAAATTACCCTCATTTTTAAATATTAACATAATAACATTATTATTTTTTTGAATAATTTTTTTAATCCCCTACATTTAAAATTTTTCTAAAACACCCCAGCCATATAAAACTTTAATTTATAGCAAAATTACCTCTACCCACCCTAAGCCACTGTCGGTAGCCAACCACCACCACCGACAGTCGATGAAATGTCGCAAGATTGGATGTATATGGTTGACCATGCGTCTGCAAAGCCATTTTTGGCCAGCTGTATATGGTTGACCATGCGTCGGCAAAGCCATTTTTGGCCGTGGATCACAAATCCATGGCCGTGAAATGGCTACAAATCCATGGTCGAAAAAGCCTTACCGATGCACAACCAGCTAGATCTTGCCGATCGTGAGCCATTACGACGACTGATGCTGGCAGCCAGCGGTGGTGAGTAATGGTCAACAGTGGTCTTGGATAGTTGGGGGTATTTTGTTAACTTTTAAACTTTTTTATGGCTGTGGTATTTTAGCTAAATTCTCAAATGTAGGGGGGCTGGGTAATTGTTATTTGGTAGACATTTGAGGGTAATTGTGTTCAAAATGGTACTTAATTAAGGGCAAAATAGGTACAAAAATCAGATTAATTGGTAATTTTTTAATAACAGCCTTAGGAGAAGGTATCAGATTACCCTCTACATTGCCAACAGTAAACACTATTTGCAATAAAAGATACTTGTAATATTTTATTACTTGTAAACCAAACATTAGAATCTTGCAAAATAAATGAAGATTAATCCGGTTATCTTATGTACCCCCGATCCAAAGTCCAAACGCACCTATAATGTTAAAATTATCTCCTTCGATAAAAAAGTATTAAAAACATTCCTATTAAGGGGTTTTTCATAATTTTGTAAGGAGGTGTTTGATATTTTTTTAGGAGAATTTTGTAATATTAGGGGTATTTTTGTTGAAATCGCATTTTGTATGATATTAATTACTTGTTTCTCAGGCATCGTTAAGATTGAAATTTGAGGCTTCTGTTTTTACTTTGTTTTTGTTCTCTTTTTCGACTTCTATGTAATTCTTGAATTATGTAAATTTGTTCCGTAAATGTTTATACGGCAATGGACTTTGGTCATTTTATTTTATATCATGTTCCGTAATTCAATTTTCAATGTAAATGAAGAAGACGAAATAACAAAAACTCAAATTAGATTTCAAGTGGGCCGCATATGATGCATTGCGGACCCAAAATGGCCCAATATAATGAATGAATCCATACAACGAAGAAAGCCGATAAATTAGGCCTTTTGCAAGGCATTCTTTAATCCTATCAATGTGGATAGGGACGTAACCAGAATTTCTAGTGACTGGGGTTAAAGTATCTAAGCTAATAAATTTACAATAAAATATATACTAAATATTAAGCATCAAATCTTAAACTTAGGTTTTTCTAACAATTTTTACTAACTTGATAAAATTCAACCCATAAACCCATGAAAATTCATCAAATCCAACTCTAAATAAATAAATATCAAGCAAGTAACTAATATATCAAAATTAAACTAAATCCCCAAAGTTCAACAATTTAGAGTTTCACCAATTCTTTAAACTCATTCAAAATTAACTCAATAACTAACCAAAATTTATAAAACCCAACTTAAAACAAGAACTAATTAACCTATACTTGAATATAAGCAATATTAAATTAAAACCCACATCAAAGTCTAGGAACTTAGTCTTTTAATTTCAAAACCATTTATTAAACTAAAAAAAAACCCATAGCTCATGATCTTTCATCAATTAAGAAAGCTAAAAAAATATTTAATAAAAAAAATGAGCATCATCATCTAAACTTATAACCTCTAGAGTAGCATTTCTTGAGTAATCTAAGCAAAGGTAGAAGAGAATATGAAAGAAAAAAAAGAGAGAAAATGAAGAATAGAAAAATGTGAAAATTTGTTAATTAATACAAATTTTTTTGGGGTCAAAATTATTAATACTATAAGATTTTTTTTTTTTTTTTTAATATCGAGATGATGTTTTTTCTGTACCATATTGTTGACTCTGGATTTTGATACCAACTATTTGCACATGTAAGGTGCTCAACTGACTTAGAAATTACACGTGAATGAAAGAAATGAATAAAAGCAAGACGATTTTTAAAGTGGTACGGATGCTTAAAGTGAATCCTACATCCACTATCTTTTTTATAAATGAAAAATTACAATCGGATCGCAAATAGCGATCAGAGAAATAGAAATACATAGAGGAAGAGTGAGTGTTTATGTTATCAGAATCAAAATCCCAAAAAATGAGAACGGAGCTCTCTGTTTATAGTAAGAGTTTTCTGGGTAATGATTACGAGTCTGCCAGTGGGGCAGGTGCCATACAGTTCCTATCCTGCTTCCCATTAGCTAGTTGTATAGAAGATATTCTTAAATCGCATAGGGCTTGGGCTGGTGGGTGACTCCTAGCCACTCACTAGCAGGCCTTTACCTGCCAAGTTGATGACAACCTTACTCCTTC
Organism: Pistacia integerrima; assembly: GCA_026225825.1. Taxonomy (NCBI): domain Eukaryota; kingdom Viridiplantae; phylum Streptophyta; class Magnoliopsida; order Sapindales; family Anacardiaceae; genus Pistacia; species Pistacia integerrima. The sequence continues at coordinate 31,316,468 of CM047747.1, read as the reverse complement.
TATCCTTGGACGACGTAGCTGTGCCTGGGTGGCACAATGCCTTCTTGAACTTTGATTGGTCCTCGTTGACATAAGCTTGTGTCAGCCCTGATTTTTAGGCATAACAGAAGCCCCCCAATTCTTAAGATTCAAGGCTTGAACTTTGAGAACTTCACGATTATGCCATGATTTAACTCATCCCGAGGATCGCTTGCTCGAACTGTAAGAGGAGAATGGTTGAAATAACATAAGGTTCACATTCTAAATCAACCAGCGAATTGAGAGGAGTTGCGATGTGGATCGTAGAGAATTGTAAAATCGACCTAAGGTGATTGTCCCCTAAAGGTTCAACGACTTGGGGTCAAATCTTGCTCAGTGCTATATCAATGTGCTTTGAACTTTACCCATCGCTTGTGACCTGAAAACACTTAGAATATTTTTGTTGAAAATCGAAGTCACTTCGCTTCGAGCTCAATACATGGAGAAGAGTGTTTCATTCGAATAACCTCTTCAGATGTTTTCTATTACGCTTGACAACTGGCCTAGTCAATAAAATAATATTTATCTAACAAACGTGTCTTTGAGCAATAAGTGTCAACCATGAGCCTTAAATGCAAGCCATGCTGAAACGACTTTCTCTTTTTAAGTATTAAATGTGGATGAGGGCACATTTAATATGGCGGAGATAATCATGCTGACGTCTGGTGTCTTCAATGAAGGGAAAAGTTGATTGATCTTCATGAAGTGTGAAAGTTACTTTTCACGAGGATTGGCGACACATGGTCACATCCAACGGCTAGGAACGCGTCTGGCTTAAATGTTGCTTGCAAAAGAAACCAAATGTCGCCTTTTTCCCTATAAAACCGTAAGCCCACTTCATGATTTTTACATAACTCGAATCTTCAGAGAGAAAAACAGAGTTTTTGCACTCAAGAAACCAATTCATCCTTCTTCCAGTTGATGCGTTGCCGTTACGATAAAACGTTTGTCCCTAGCAACCAAGAGGTAAAGATATCTCTTCCCTTTCTTTTTTTCATTCCTGTTAAAAATCGGTTCTTTCACAGCAATGGTGGGTTTGAACGCCTGGTAAAGTTACATGATGCGCATTCGTGGGTAGTGTTAAAAAAGAAACACTCTTAAAAATCGAAAACCTAGGGCATAGATCCTTGGGAACTCATTCTCAAGGATGTTTAGGGATTTTAGGGGCTAAGGAAGGAAAATTAGGGTTTTCTTATGAAACAATGTGAATGGAGACTGAGTCACCTCTATATGTCACCCCTTTTCAAACCTTAGGAGCAATGGATGCTTAGGAGATGAGAGCAATCGAAGGAACAAGCGCCTAGCCCTCAAGCACCTCGGTGGGTCTCGCACGGTTGGTGCTATTAGCAGCCACTGAGGATGAGATTCAAAAGACAGTAGACCAGTTTGTGATCAACATAAACGTCTACCAACATAGGTCGCACATCGCTCAAGATCCTCCAAACAGAATGGCTGCGATCTTAGAAGCAATCTTCAAATGCAGGGTGACAATGCCTTTTCACCCCTTTATCAGATCGATCCTTGACCACTTCGAGGTCACGCCATTCCAACTGACATCCAATGCGTATACGATAGCGGTTGCTATGTATATCGCATGCCGCGAACATGAATTCAGCAAGTTAACTATGTTGGAACTTGCATGCGCTTACTACTTAAAGAAAAGCAAGGACAAGAATTTCTTCTACCCCTCGAAGCGATCTACGATCGAAGGAGGGATATTTGGCTACCCCATGTTGAGGCTTATGACACAAATATTTCTTCTTCTAGTATAATGGCGTTTGTAAATTTAGAGAATTAAGTAGGTTTTTCTCTTTTATTTTTCAAACTGATTATCATTTCCTTTAACTCTCTTTCGGTAGTTAAGCCTAATGAAATTTTTCTTTTCGCGTAGAAAACAAGATGACTAGGTTGTCGTCTCTAGTAGATTTTAGTTGCATCGAGGCGTTTGGTCATTTGCCTAATCAGAGTCGCGATGCAAGACTAATTGTAACCATTGCCAACCTGCAAAAGTACGATTTTTTCAGTCCCGAGGCATCTTTAGAAACTCCAGATCGTAAGCATCTTCGTATCCAGCCTTGTACCAAAGATAACTTTTTTTTTTTTAATAACACATTTTCTTGGTGTGCGATGATCATGCCATCAAGGGTTCCAAAGCTGTTGATGAAGGCTAGGGGGTTTTGCATTCCCCTAGGTCAACCCAACTAAGCAAGCCGAAGTGACCTTTGGTGCCATCCCCACAGGAGGGATACAGATTGGTGCCAAAAGGCGACTGCCCAAGAAGCGAGACAAAGAAACTTTTTGGCTCGTGGTTGCCCGTGCCACAAAACAGAAAACCATGGGCCAAAAGACCAAGAAAAGGAAACAACTAACCGTCGAGGAGGAAAGAGTTAGAGTTAGAGGGTTTCGGGGTACTGCTGGAAAGAACTCAACCCCTAGCACTTCGATAGGCCTCAGGAGCTCACGCAAGGGAGCGGGAGTGACCATGACTGCCTAGAAGAGAGCATGCAAGCAATGGGTAGAGGATGCACTTGCCCCTTTGGGACTAAACCCGTCCATACTGGATTCCCTAGAGCAACTGCTGAAGCACTTACAATCGGTAATGAATATCCTACTGGAGTGTCAATTTGTCATGACCTTCAAGGAGTTTGTGGCTTCCTGAACTATCGATCTGGTGGCTACCACTCTCTGGCTGCACAGTAAGGCAAAGTGGCATGTTCTCTTCGAGAACTGTCTAATACTAGCCGATTCCTTAAATTTTTTATGATTTTTATAAAAGAAAGCTAATTTTTGTCTTTTTTCCCATGTATTCCTTGCTCACCCTAACCAGACCCAGTAGAAGATTGATATAGACTCTCGACAGACTCCACGAGTTGAAGGAGGAGAATGCCAAGCTAAAACAGGACCTCACAGCCATGGATGCAGCAGCTAAAATGGCTCACATCCAAGCGAATCAATATCTGGCAGAGAGAGATTTTGCACTTCGAGCTATAAACTTTTAGAAGGTCAAGCTCAAAAAGAGAGATGGGGACAATAAGGAGCTCTAACAGAGAGCAAGACTTACCAAAGAGCTAAGTGAGAGAGAAAAGGAGCTGAAGGTGAGCACCGATCACACGAAAGCGATGGAGGAGAATCACTCTCAATTGTCAGAGAACTCTAAGAAGTAGAAGAGGGCAATGGAGGTGGACATCGAGCTGTCTCAAGGACGAGTCGTTTCATTAACTGAGCAGATGAAGCAACAAAGCCTTCAACTCGAGAGAAAAGCTACTCATTGGGCAATGCAAGCTATTTACAGCTGGCAGCCAAGGAACCCAGAGATGTACATCTTTGACCTTCCGGACGAATACCAATTCATCCTTGTTTCCATGTTTCAAGTTGAAGAGACCGAGTAGTAGGAGGAATGGGAACTTCCTCTAGAAGATGATCAGTAGAACATTCTTGAAGATCGAGTGGACGATCCAGAGGCTGACAATCGTCCAAAGGATTGGGAGGTCACGCTTGGGGGGCCTGGAAATGAAGAACAATGATCGCTCTCTTTTCTGTTCTTATATTTCTCCCATCTTTTAATTTTTGTAACCTCTTGTACATATTTTCTCAGTATATAAAATGAACTTTTGGTCACTTGTGATAGTACTTTTATAGCTTAAGCACTTCACAAAACAAATATAACTTATTTGACCATTGAACTTGCAAAATGTTATAAAGAACGAGATTATTAACAAAAAGACTTGAGATCATGACATAAGTTTCTCTTTGAGAAGAAGCGAAACAATCTTATTCATAATACTTATAAGAAGGAAAATTTTACAAGTAAAAAGAAATGATCAAAGCGATAAGCGAGTTTGGAATTACTGATAATAAGGGCAAAGATGCTCAACATTCCAAGCTCGCGGCACTTCGGAATCATTAAGCTTTTTGAGGTGATATATCTTAGGTCGTATTACCTTTGCGATATGGTATATAACTTCCCAGTTGGGTCCCAATACTCCTGTACTTGGTTCTCTTGTACTGAGAAGGACTTCTTTCAGAACCAGGTCGCCAACATGAAAGTCTCTTCTCCTGACCTTGGAGTCGAAGAATCTTTTGCCTATTGCTTGTAGGAAGCTATCCTTAATCGAGCTTTGCCACAATGCTCTTTAACCAAGTCGAGACTTGCATGCAAGAGTGCTTTATTGCCTGTCTCGTTAAAAAATTCACTTCAAAGTGAACCAATTCCTACTTCCACTAGAATCATCGCCTCGTAGCCATACACTAATGAGAAGGATGTTTTTGAAGTAGAGATTCTCAGAGTTGTCCTATATGCCTGTAGGACTTTTGGGAAGTCATTAGCCCAATTACCCTTGGTTGCGCTAAGCTTGGCCTTTAATGTGTGCTTAATAGTCTTGTTGATAGCTTCAACCTGACCATTAGCTTGCAGTTTTACTACTAAGGCAAACTTCTTACAAATCAATAGCTCGTTGCAAAACTACTTAAATTCCTCATTGTCGAACTGTTTCCCATTATCAGAGATGAGTCTATGAGGAATCTCGTAGCAGCACACTATATTTTTAAAGATGAAGTCTTCGAGCTTTTTGGTAGTGATCGCAGCCAAAGGCTTAACTTCGACCCACTTAGTGACATAATCTACTACGACTACTACATACTTGATGCCCCCTTTACCGGTTAGCATGGGCCAATGAGATCAATTCCCCATATAGAGAATGGGAAGGGACTAGTCATTGTCGTTAGTTGGTGGGAAGGAACTCATAGAACATTTGCAAATCTCTGCACTTATCACACTTTTTCACAAAGTTGAAGGTGTCCTTGTAAAATAGAGGCCAATAATATCCTTGAGGAACAATTTTATTGGTGAGAGATCATGTAGTAGTTTGATTACTACATATCCCTTCACGTATATCCCTCATGTTATAGTCCGCTTCATCATTGTCTATACATCGGAGAAGGGAATGCAAAACCCTCGCTTGTATAATTAATTCCCAATAAGTGTGTAAGCTCTAGTTTGCAGGGGATTCTTGCCTTAATTTTATCGCTGGGTAGAGTACCATCTCAAAGATACTAAATAATTTGAGTCATCCAGGAAGTAGATTCAGTTGTACCTATAGATTTCTCAAGTGAGCTAATGCCAGGAACCTCGATGTACTGAACTGGACTGTTGTCTGAGACATTGGAGTCCAATGAGAAGGATATTTTTGCCAAAGCATTCACGATAGAATTACCATCTCTCAAGATTTGATTGATCATATAATGCTTGAAAGGCTTGAGCAGACCTTAACTTTCCTCATATTGCTAATCACGTTTCATCTTTGGCTTGATATTCTCCCAGGATCTAATTAAGAACCAGTTAGGAGTCGTTATTGATGTCAATCATTTCCGACCCCATTTCTCTTGTTAGTTGCAGACTAGCAAGTAGCACTTCATTTTCGGTCTCATTATTCATAGCTTTGAATCTAAACCTAAGGATTCCATGAATCCAAGTCCCTTTAGACTGCGAGTGTAAGACAGCTCCGACTTTCATAATCAATTGCCATCAACACAGAGGCTTTAAGCTTGATAAATTCCCGGGAATGGTTTCTTGGACAACTTTGCTGCGCAAGCTTGTTCGAGTCTTCGATCGCTTGATAGAGAGTCCCCAATTATCCCTTAGCATTAGCATGACTCTTGCTGTCTTCAAGATTGCGTTATCGACTGTGAGTGTTAGCTAGCGCAATATGATGTCAATCAATCGACAATCTCTTGTGTAGTGAGACTAGCAAGTAGCACTTCATTTTCGGTCTCATTATTCATAGCTTTGAATCTAAACCTAAGGATTCCATGAATCCAAGTCCCTTTAGGACTAAGGAGTAGAAGACTAGCTCGGACTCTTCTTATAATCGAAGACCCATCAACATAGAGGCTTTAAGTTGATAAATTTCGAATGGTTTCTTGGACAACTTTGCTAGCCAGTTGTTCGAGTCCTCGATCTGGCTGATAAGAGAGCTCTAAAATAAAATTAGTAACAGGCTATCCTTTGACTCCTGTTTTTGGTCTGTAATGCAGATTGAGCTAGCTTAATTCTATAGCTAATTTAAGCACTTACCTGAAGCCTCTGGCTTCTGAAGAACTTGTTTGAGTGGGTAGCTAGTCAGACATGGATGGTATGAGCATGGAAATAAGGTCACTGAAAGAACAGCATGCATGCATGAAGAGTGGTGGAAATGGAGAAGAAAACATGAAATGATGGATTAAAAAACGATTTTTAAACAAAGCATGGAAATGAGATTATACCTTCTCCTTTGCTTTGGATTGATGAAGATTGGCCCCAAAAAGATGAGACCTTCACACTTTAACACCACCTTGAGAGATTAGAGAGTGGCCGTGGGTTTGAGAGAGAGTTTTAGTTTGTTTTTGAGTGAACAAGTGAAGAATGAACTAAAATGCAACCTTTTGCATTTATATATACTTGGGCAATTTTGCAATTATTTATTTTTCACGTCCAAGCCCAATAAAATCTTATTTTATAAAGGGACCCCACGAATTTAATATGCTACCCTTTGAATAATTCATATTATTCAAGGGCCCATGTAAACTAAACTAGTTTACATTAACAACCCATAAATTTACCCTTTTTACCCTTTAACTATCAAAATGTTATTTTTGTTCATCTCATTAATCTTAACACTTTAAGATATAATAATTAAATATAATTAATTATTGCTTGACCATTTTAACCCTTAAAATGTCATAAAAAAATTTCTATGTAACTATTACTATAGAAATCCTGTCATTACCCTCTGAAGGTGCTAGTCCTCTTCGGATAATCATTTCTCTCTCATCCTTCTCTAACTTCTCAAGGCTATTGGTGTGACCATGTAGGTCCACCGTGGATTAGCCGTGAGCCGCTCTGGATGAATCCGAAACCTTTCTCCGGAGGCCCAACGACTATGGTAAACCTCTAGCAATGTGCCATAGTCCCTAAACCACGATGAAGAAATACTTGATCAAACCCATTTCAGATCATAAGTACCATGCAGGCAAAGTCCCTCCATTGAGATATCCTGATCGAGCATGGATTCATGGAACGTCAAAATCCTAAACTCGATCTTCTACCGAATCGCCGATCAATATGTCAAAACTCGTCCATCACAAACTTGCTTTTGTATGACTAATAATAAACTCGCCGAGATTCGCTTTTTTTTTTGACATTTATCGATGTTCATTTAGGAACTGAATCCGGGATGGAGTCGGCGGTACTCCCGATTCTATATTTCGAGTCAATGGATCCCCTCTTAACCATCGTCGCTTTCCCGCATATGAACAACGCATGACCAAATAGGCTTTATTATACGAAACATGATTAGTCTCGTACTTATACACCGTATGAACCATACGCATCCATATCGGATCGACTACAATGTCTCGGGTGTCAAAGGACTACATCGTGCTCGATATAACCAAACGATAAATCATTGACTACATGCGCTCCAAGTGATTTATCGTTATTCGGTCCACGCTCAAAAACAAGCTTCACCAACCATTAATCCATGCCAATGCCCCAGTGACATGACTATCATCGTCATCCGTACTTATATCAACTCATGATATCTTTCTGAAGCATCTGATATGCCTACTATGCAATATTGTTGCCCAAATTATATTGCTTCCGTAGGGAACCCTTTTTGATAATTCATTTACCGATTAAATGAATCATATGGACAATTCATATACATACTTTATTTTAAATGCATGACTAAATAAAGGAAGCAATTTATATATATGAATTGAAGAACTCTTTGTTCTATTATTTATGATATATATAGATACAAGACAAAATGCTTTAAAACCGACAACACGAATGGTTTCTAGGGCATACACTAATATACACTAACAGTCACAACTTCCTGGAAGTGATTAGCAAGGCATAGGCTAATCATTCTATCTCCGAATACCACGTCTCGGCATCCAGGAGTCACCTGCTCATGTAATGCATTGGCCACTGAACTCTGCCTTCTTCCCAGATAAGAGCTACGTTGACCGCATACTGAGTGATAGACATGTAGATAAATAAAATTTCCTTGAGAAGAGGTTTGGATAGAAGATGTGGTTTTTTGAGATCTTCTTTTATGTTTTGGAAGGCGAGCTCATATTTTGGAGTCTATTCAAACTTCTTGTTGGTGTTAAGTATATTAAAGAATGGTAAGCAACGATCAGTTGCTCTCGATATGAAGCGAATGAGAGTCGCTATCTTCCTATTCAAGCTCTGAACTTGCTTTCGATTTGCAGGGGACTTTTCATAACTAAGAGAGTTTGAATCTTTTTGAGGTTGATCTCAATCCCCCCGTGGTTAACCATATACCTAAGGAATTTCCCTGAGGATACTTTGAATGAACACTTTAGAGATTAAGCTTCATTCTATACCTTCGGAGTATGTCGAACATCTCAGTGAGATGTGCTATGTGATATGAAGCTGCATGCGGCTTAATTAGCATGTCATCGACATAGACTTCTATCGATTTTCCAGTTTGCTCGGAAAACATACTGATAGACCTCTTGTCAATATAGTCTATAAGTCAAGGGGGCATAAAAAGGGAGCACTAAGGGGACATGAGTGTGAGTGAAGGTTGTTACACTAAGGGGAATGAGTGTGAATGAGGGTTGTTACAATTTGTTACGGGATTTTGCATGCATGTGGCTGGATAGAATAAAGTTGTTAAAGTAAGGGTAGTATAGGGAGTAATTGGGTATAAATAGCTAGGGAGTTGTAGAGGCATTAGGTTGATTCAGATAAGTGTTGTGGGAGGTCTCCAACTCCTCGAATTGCTAGGAATTGTTCTGGGGTCACTTTTTCTTGCTACTGTTATTTCATTCAGCTTTTAATAATAATATTCAGTTTAATCAAATTGATTTTTATTTCGATTCTGCTCTTATGTGTGTGTGTGTTGGGACTTGCTTGTTGAACGGGTGGTTCCATCAATGTATCGAGCTGGTTGGGTAATGGTAAAATCCAAAATGGAAAAGCGGTAAAATGGAAAATGTAAAAGCGGAATGGAAAATGTAGAGAAATCCAATGGAAAATGTAGTCAGAAAGTGGCCCCTATAGAGAAATGGATAAGGAATGTAAAGGAAGATATGGGCACAATGAAGACTGATTTGGGTAGTTTCAAGGAGTACTTAATAGAGATGCGAGAATTGATGAAGCTAAGGGAAGAAGGGGAGGAAAAACGTTACCAGGAGAAAATGTCGAAAACTCCAGAAAATCAGAATTCTAGCAAAGATAAGGGATGTGAACGAAATCACAGTGGGGATAACGAGAAAGACGACAAAATAATCCGCAAGCTCGAGCAACCCATTTTTAACGGAGATGATCCGTTTGGCTGGACTTTTAATGCTAATAGATAATTCGCCATTAATCGATACGAAGAGAAGGAGATGGTGGAGGCAGTAGCCATGTGCATGGAAGGAAGAGCCTTAAATTGGTATCAATGGCTGGAATCCCGAGACTAGTCTAGAGTTGAAAGGACTTCAAAGTGGCTCTAATTGACAGATTCAGACCATCCTTTCAATGGATAGCCTATGAAGCATTGGTAGCATTAAGACAAACTATTTTGGTGACAGAGTATTGTGAAGAATTTGAAGCACATATAGCTTCATTGAAGGAATTAGGAGAGTAGATGCTGATGGGAATCTTAATCAATGGACTGAAAGAAGAAATCAGGGCTGAGTTGTGTATTATACAGGCCAAGGATTTGGGTGAAGTGATGGAGCAGGCCCATCGGGTTGAAGAAAAAACTGGGTGCTAGAGAAAATTAGGCCCAAAATGACTAGAGCCTAAAATGTTAAATTGGAAGGATACTCACGGGTCACTCCAAGCCCAAAAGTTGGGCGACCCGCTTTGTGGTTCAATACCACCAAAAACCTAAGCGATAGCCACTCATCGTCAATGCGAACTAGCAACAGGAGAGAAATATCACCATCGATAACAACTTTGAGCTCCAGAGGCGAGAATTTTCATCGACTAACGGAAGCAGAAATCAAACTCAGAAGAGAGAAGAGGCTTTGCTTTAGATGTGACGAAAAATTCATCTCTAACCACCAATGTAGGAGCAAATCTCTGCAGATCTTGTTAGCTTGGGAAGATGAGGATCCAGAGGAGGACGAAACAATACGAGATAATGACAAAGAACTTAATACTGAAGGTAATCCTCTAGCTATATCCATGAATTCTATTGTGGAAATCACCTCTGACAAGACTCTGACAATGAAAGGGGAGATTGAAGGGGTGGAAGTTATTGTGTTGGTTGACAGTGGGGCATCCCACAATTTTATTTCGCATGACTTGGTGCGCAAACTGGGCATACAAATTGAAACAGGAAAAAAATTTGGGGTAATGGTTGGTAATAGTGTCACGGTAAGAGGAGAATGAGTTTGTATGGCAATACTACTAGAAGTTCAAGGCATCAGGATTACCCAAGATTTATGTTCTTTTGAGTTGGGTAGAGTTGATGTTGTTCTAGGGGTGACATGGTTGAGTTCCTTGGGTGATGTTTGCAAACTGGAAAAACCTGACAATGAAATTTGAATGGGAAGGCATAAGGGTGAACCTACAGGGAGATCCATCCTTGGTTAAGACAGTGATATCTCTAAGAGCCATGTTAAGGTCATTCTAGTCTACTGGAGAAGGCTATTTAGTCAAATTCTGCTCTATGGAAGGGCGCCAAAACAAGATGCAGAACCCACCGATCCTAGGATTTTGTCATTAATGGAAGAGTATAACCAATTGTTTAACCAACCCATAAACTACCCCTACACCGACAGCATGACCATGCTATAGTCCTAAAGGCAAGAGCTCGACCACCTAATATATGCCCCTATAGATACCCTTATTTCCAGAAAAATGAAATAGAGAAAATGGTGGGAGAAATGTTGGTAGTAGGGACCATCCAGCCTAGCACTAGCCTTTTTGCCAGCCCAGTATTATTAGTCAAAAAAAGAGATGGGAGTTAGAGGTTTTGTGTTGACTATAGGGCACTCAATAAGATAACTATCCCTAATAATTTCCTATACCCACCATCGAGGAGTTGCTTGATGAATTAGTTGGGGCTATTTTCTTTTCAAAGATTGATCTACGATCTAGTTACCATCAGATTTGAGTGAAGGAGGAGGATATTCACAAAACGGCCTTCTGAACTCATGACCACCATTATGAGTTCCTAGTAATGCCATTTGGCCTAACTAATGTGTCGTCAACCTTTCAAGCACTAATGAATGCTATTTTTAAACCTGTTTTAAGGAAATTTGTGTTGGTTTTCTTCGATGATATTCTGATGTACAGTCCTGATCTTGATTCTCATGTGATCCATCTAGAACAAGCCCTTAAGATTCTACAAGACAACGAACTAATAATGAACATTAAGAAGTGTTTCTTCGGTCACCAGAAGCTAGACTAACTAGGCCATATAATTTCAGCACAGGGAGTGGAAGCAAATCCACACAAGATTGAGGCAATGGTTAAGTGGCTTGTGCTGACCAATGTGAAAGGTTTACGGGGGTTTTTAGGCCTCATAGGGTATTACAGGAGGTTCGTCAAGGGATATGGCAGTATTGCACAACCACTTACTAATTTGCTAAAAAAAGATGCATCTCGTTGGAATAAAGGGGCTCAAATGGCATTTGATAGACTCAAGGAAGCTATGACTATAGTTCCAATCCTAGCAGTCCCAAACTTTATACTTCCCTTTAAAATTCAAACTAATCCTTCAAATCACGGAATGGGCGCAGTTCTGGTCTAGTAGTCCAGACCCGTAGTTTACCTAAGCAAAGCCTTTTCACCACAAGCAAAGCAGAATTTCGTATATGAACGGGAACTAATGGCCATTGTTTTTGCAGTGCATAAGTGGAGTCCGTATTTTTTGGGAAAATGATTCATCATCAGGGCTGACCAAAGGAGTCTACAGTTTTTCACGGACCAGCGAATAAAAACTCCGGAACAGCAAAAGTTGTTGTCCAAACTAATGGGGTTCTCTTTTGACATTCATTATTGGCCAAGAAAAACGAACACAGTAGCAGATGCTTTATCACTGAGAGGAGGGCTAAATTTGAATACCATTTTAGTAGTAACAATTTACAAAGTATGATGAGCTAGCCACTGAAGCACACCAAGATCCCAAGCTACAACCTATCATTCAGGATCTTCTCTTTGACCTCGACAGCTGCCCACACTATAGACTTAGATAGGTGTGTCTTTTGTACAAAAACATAATTCTTTTACCAAAAAGCTCCAAATTTATAGCTAAACTTTTGACAGAATTCCATTCCAGCCCAAGTGGGGGGGCATTCGGGGTTTTTAGGACTTACAAATGGGTGTCAAACATTGTGTATTGGGAAGGGATAAGGCAAGATGTTCAAGAGTTTGTAAAGGCTTGCACTATTTGTCAAGTCAATAAATATTCAGCCCTCAAGCCAACTAGGCTTCTACAGCCCTTGCCTATACCAGAGCAAGTCTTTGATGACTTAACGATGGATTTTATTGGAGGTTTACCACGAGCAAGATAGTATTCTTGTGGTGGTTGATCAGCTCACTAAATACGCCCACTTCATCCTCTTGTCTCACCCTTTTAGTGCAAAAGAGGTTACTACAATATTCATGAGGGAAATTGTTAAGCTTCACGGTTTTCCCAAGTCCATAGTGTCGGACCGAGATCAACTCTTTATGAGCCATTTCTGGCAAGAAATTTTCAAGGCAACAGGGACCTCTCTAAAGTTCAGTTCCGCATACCACCCACAAACGGATGGCCAAACGGAAATGGTTAATCGGTATGTAGAGGCTTATCTACGATGCTTCGCAGCTCCCAACCTAAACAGTGGCCAAATTGGCTCTTTTGGGCTGAATTATGGTACAACACAACCTACCATCGTTCTACAAAAAATGACACCATTTAAGGCCCTTTATGGCAGAGACCCCCCATTTCTTCTCAAGATGACCGATTACCCTTCCTTAGTGGAAGATGTGAACTAGCAGCTCATTCACCACAATGCCATTATAAATGAACTTAAACACCACATGGAATTTGCTCAAGGACACATGAAGGAGCAAGCTGATAAACATCGCAAAGACATTAGTTTCTCTTCGGGAGATTCTATGTACCTAAAATCGCAGCCCCTGAGTTCGGGTGTCTTTGGCCAGGAAATTGAATGAGAAACTCGGTCCTCAGTTCTATAGACCATTCAAGGTGTTAGACAGAATTGGTCTGACAGCTTACTAACTGGATATGCCCTCCATTGCCTTTATTCATCCAATGTTCCATGTGTCCCAGGTCAAACCTAGGGTGCATAACTCCATTCCAGTTCAGCCACTCCCCACTTTTCTGACCAAAGAGATGGAACTTCAAGTTCAACCACAATCAGTCCTGGCAACGCAGTCCCTACTCGATGGCACCAAAGAGGTCCTCATTCAATGGCAAGATCTGCCCCCCTTTGAAGCTACATGGGAGTCCTTTGACGTCATCAACACACAATTCCCTCAATTCCTCATTGAGGACAAGGTGGCTCTCCTCGGAAGGGGGGGGGGGGAGTATTGATAAACCTCCTGTCAATATAGTCTATAAGTTAAGGGGGCATAAAAAGGGAGCACTAAGGGGAAATGAGTGTGAATAAGGGTTGTTAAAGTTTGTTACGGGATTTTGCATGCATGTGGCTGGATAGAATAAAGTTGTTAGAGTAAGGGTAGTATAAAAAGTAATGGGTATAAATAGCTAGGGAGTGGTAAAGGAGGTATTAGGTTGATTCAGATAAGTGTTTGTGGGAAGGTCTCTAGCTCCTCGAATTGCTGAGAATTGTTCTGGGGTCACTTTTTCTTACTAGTATTATTTCATTTAGTTTTCAATACTAATATTCAGTTTAATCAAATTGAGTGTTATTTCGATTCTGCTCTTGTGTGTGTGTTGGGATTGAGTTGCTTGAATAAGTGGTTCCATCACATACGGTTAACCAAATGCTTGTAGGTTGCCTTAGTGTTCTTCAAACTGAAGGGCATAAACTTATAATAGTACAGTCCCCGATCTATGATGAATAAGGTATTTTTCTCGTCAGGCTCATACATCAGGATCTAATTATACCCCAAGTAGGCATCTATGAAGCTCAATAACTAGTGCCCAGATGTGGCATTGATGAGTTGATCGATCCTAGGCAAAGGGAAAATGTCCTTCGGATAGCATTGGTTGAGATAAGAGAAATCAACACAAGTTCACCACTTGTCATTGGGTTTCTTCACCAAAATCGGATTGATGACCCAACTCAGGTAATGAGCTTTCCAAATGAATCCATTTGAGAGGAGCTTATCCATCTCAACTTTAAGAGCAGCACATCGCTTCGGATCCATGGCTCTTCTCTTCTAGTGAATCGACGTGATTGCCCTATCGATGTTGAGTGTATAACGTATTATATTTAGGCTGATCCTGACCATATTAGCATGAGTCCATGCAAAAAATCAGTATTTTGTCTAAGGAAGCTCCTTAAATCTACGGTGAGTTGAGGGTTGAGATTACTCCTGATTCTCTACACTTGCGTCAGCTCATCCTGGTCGACAGATACCTCAGACAAAGACTCAACCAGCCTACTGTAGGAATACTTCTCATGAACACGAAAATCTATGTAATCTTTCTCTGGACTCAGCTGTGGTCCAATCTGCTGATCACCATTGCCTGCTCAAGAATGCACATCAGCTTCCCTTTCCTTTTGCATGCCATCTGCACTGCTTTCACATAACAGTCGTGAGATTTGCTTTGAGACCCTTTCATTTCCCACACCTCGTTGGAGTGGGAAACTTCATCTTCATATGATAAATGGAGGTGACAACCTTGAAACTTCGTAGTAGATGTTGTCCCAGAATACCATTAAAAGCAGATGGACAATCAATCACTAAAAATTTTGTCATCTTAGTCACTTCGTTGGTCTCACCCAAAGTGATAGGAAATGCGATCGTTCCTTTGGGAATTAGATGATTCCTAGTAAAACCATAGAGAATGATAGATGCAGGCTTCAGATCTACCTCATCCAATTGAAACTCTTCAAAAGCTCGTTGAAACAGGAAGTTCACAATGCTGCCATTGTCCACCAATATTCTATGAACTTCGCACCAACTTATTTCAGGCGCGATGACGAGTGCATCCTCATAGGGATGATGAAATCACACCGCTTCTTTCTTTGAAAAGGTAATCTCTCATTTTTTGTAAACTTAGTAGGTTATGATGTCGTGCTCATCACATTCTTGGGGTCATGGTGAGCTTCCCGAGCATACCATTCCTGGGCACCTCGAGAATTTTCAGCGAGATGCTGTTCTCCAAAGATGATCCCCATAAAGTAGAGACCCTTACGACCATGACCCTTCTCCCAAACGAGAGTTGGACCATCAACGTACTCCTTGAAGTGCCCTTATTTGATGAGGTATTGAATTGCTTGCTGAGTCCCAACACTCATTAGTGTGGTTCCCATTATTCTGATGATAACAATAATACTTCTTGCTATTTCTTGTTGAAGAGGGGATTGTTCATGGGCGTCAGCTCTCCGAGTAGGTTGGCCTTTTCTGACTTATCCATAATAGTAGATACTAACGCATTCAGAGGTCTTGTCGCAATTGCTATGCAAAACCTAGGCATAGAGTTTCTTGGGCTCAAACCGCTGCTTCTTTCCTTTTCGCTGATCGTGATTAGCCTATCTGCGATATACTTTTCTACTACCTTCCCCCCAGTCAGGAGCAATGGTCAAAGGACCAGGGTCGTGGTGATTGAGAGCAGCCATAGAATTTTTCTATTCAAAGGTACTTCTCCACAATGTCGTAGAAGCGAGTGAGGGAAATGTTATCCTTGGATTGTAGTTTTTTCCACAGGTTGGTTTGCGAGTGAACTCCTGCAATAATGAGAGTCTAAACAGATTCTTCAAGAGTATTAGCCACTTTGTGCAGCTCCCTGTGGAACCTATCAATGTAGGACTGGAGGGATTCATTATTCTCTTGCCGTATATTGCTCAGATAGCTCAACAACATTGAGAACTTCCTATTCGCCTGGAAATGTCTTAAGAATAATTAGCTCATTTGCTACCACAAGTTAATAGATACTAGCAGAAGCGATCTAAACCAGTGCTTGGTGTGGGTAGCTAGGGTCATTACCAACAACAACATTTGGCCAAGTTGGAAACTTAGTGAAGCTCCATGAGGTCGTTAAACTCATAGAAGTGATCCTACAGATCAGAATTCCCATCGAATGCTCGCAAATCGGGTATTCTAAACCTTGATAGGAGAGGAGCAGCTAGCACTACTAGAGAAAAGAGAGATGCCTCAGTGATCTGCCCACGCTCATTTCATTGAGCTTTAAGCTAATCTAGAACTTGCTGTAACTCTTCAATCTGAGGTAGCAGAGCTACCTAAGGATTACTTTCTGCAACGTGGGTTCAACCCTCATGAGTATGGTTGAGGAAAGACCGCTGATCAGACTTTTCCTCACCTCGGCTAAAAGCTCCAACATATCTTAACACATGCTGACTGGAACCGTATGAAGGCAATGAATGGTTCGGGAGAGTTATTTTGACCTCTATGGTGGTCAGAACCGACCCATAATTGTTGGGGGTTTCCCTGCCTTACACAATTGTTGGGGGTTTCCCTGCCTTACACTCTTGTGGAGGTGCCCATGCGATGTGGCGTAGGATGGTTCATGATGCGACATATTGCCAAGTCGCAAAGCCATAGGTATTTTACCTGTTTCACGATCGGTATTTGCTGGTCCTCTTAGAGCCCTTCGGCCCATTATCTACCACCTGCTTTCCCTTGCCTTTACGTGTTGTAGTGTGCGTGGCATGAGCCTTTGCCTATTTTCACGTTTTAGTGCAACCTACAAGCATTTTTGGTGGTGGCACCGCCTTGTCAAACTTAGGTGGTACGACTTGATCCAAATGGTCTAACTTTCAATTAACCATTTGGAGAGTATTATTGAACCTCTCCAGGTAATCCATCATAATTGGGTCGAGCTGTGAGCTCAAAAGAATGTCCGCTGTGGTACTATGCTGAATCGGTGCACTTTGAGAAAAGTGTCATCCTATACCCGGTACTTCCTCGTTGTTGGGGCTAGCTCTCTCGGTTTCGAAACCATGGGCCATTTGCTAACGAACATAATTGATTGATCAGAGAGTCTTGATGAAGAGCAGATATTAAGTTAGGCCCTCTTTTTAGTGCCAAACTGTTCATGCTGGATTATGATACCAACTATTCGCACGTGTAAGGTGCTAAGCTAACTTAGAAATTACATGTGAATGGAAAAGAAATGAATAAAAGGGAGACGATTTTTAAATTGGTATGGATGCTCAAAGCGAATCCTACGTCCACTGTCTTTTTTATAAATGAAAGATTACAATCAGGTCGCAAGTAGGAATCAGAGAAATAAAAATACAAAAAGGAGAGTGAATGTTTATGTTATCAGAATCAGAATCTCGAAAGCTCTCTATTTATAGTAAGAGGTTTTCAGGTAATAATTACGAGTCTGCTAGCGGGCAGGTGCCATACAGTTCCTACCCTGCTTCCCATTGGCTAGTTGCACGGAAGATATCCTTAAGTCGCACAGGGCTTGCATAGGTGGGTGACTCCTAGCCACTCACTAGCCAGACTTTACCTTCCAAGCTGGTGATAACCTTACTCCTTCTATCCTTGGATGACGTGGTAGCGCCTAGGTGGCACAATGCCTTCCTGAACTTTGATTGGTCCTCTCTGATGTAAGCTTACATCGGTCTTGATTTTTTAAGCATAACACATATAAACATCTTATTAAAACATACCATATATTGCTCACAGAGACATTTGAACCAACTTGTCTTTCAAAATAAAACGACTTATCATACAGGCTTCAGATATCCAAAAGCTTTTCCCTCGTTCAGTTTTATTACATTGGTGTTACCGGGGATGTATGTAACCTTACCTCCAAGTACTGGTCACTTCGGACCAAGATCCAGAAATGAAAAGCTCATCTAAATTAAGGGGGCCGTACCTGTCAATAATTAAGCACATCTTAATTGGAATTGGAAGCATATGAAGATGTAGTTTAGATAATTGATCTGCTGTAATTCTAGGTAATTAATGTGTGATAAAGGCTCTCTTTGGCCTCACATTCATGATAATTGTGTATGTAGTGTGGTTGTTGCATATATGGAAATAGACAAAATTTAGATACTTTTCAACATTCATATAGAAAAAATTGAGAATATCATGCAGATACCATACAGCATATTATAAACCAACAATTTTAGAGTGGTGGTATACGTTCAAACTATATATATATAAACGATGTAGTACAACTCTCTTATTGCCATATCATTCACCCGTATTAATTATCATTTACTAAGGTGATTTCATATATAAATTCATCCATTTACTTAATCATACATTAGTTTGTATGAAAGAGTTTGTATAAATAATTTGTACATATAGTATTACTCGTAATTTCATAAGGATTTCAACCCTACCATGCATATTGCCACCGCTAATTTTGATGTTATGTCTGAATTTTTTCTGGCTCATCTTGTAAGCAGAAATTAATTAATTATAAGATCAATGATTGTTGAAATAATATTTATATTTAAGATGTCTATAAGAGGGAAGCTTAAAATCTGTAAAAAGAGGTATTACCACGGATGAGTTTGATAGACTTTTTGGGCAATTGCTTAGTGAAAATAACAATTATGACCTTAATTTATTGAATTTTTATATGTAAAGTGACGTGATACAAAATGAACAATAAGTGTTTAAAAAAAGTTAATAAATGATATATCAATTAAAGATTTTTTCTTTGATTACTTACTAAAAATTTAGGAATTGCTTATTTGTACGTGCAAAATGAAATTGTGCGAGGAAACCGTGGTTTTTAGTTTATGTCTGATTTTTTCTAGCTCATCCTTTTAGGAAAATTTGATGAATTATAAGATCGTGGTATGCTGTAATAATATATTTAAGGTTCACTTTGGTTTTGCAGCACAGTCTCCTGGTATAAAATAGGTTTTGTAAGGATAAAGTCTCAATTGAAAACCCTACAATAGCCCGTGGGAATGTGGTGACTCCCATCCCCGTCCCGGCCCGGCCCGCCCCGGCATAACATGACAATAGCCCATAGATTGCAGCCCATTACTCATTTTATAAGAATCTCAGGTGCAGATTACCCCAAGCCCAATTTTTTTTCACTTAGCCCATTTAACTCTTTTAGAGCTAGCCCGTAATTATCTCCAACCTTTAAAAAAGCAGTTTTTTTTTTTTTTTTATGGAATAGTGTTATTTAAGCCTCATTGATATGTGTTAAACTTATCACTTACTAAAAAGTACTTTAATCTAACATAAATTAATTATTCCACTTTTTATGTGAAAAAAAATGATTAGTTAACATTTATAAGTTATTTGAATAAAAATATGTTATTATCTATCAATAATATAACATATATATTTTTACGTTTACATATATATCAAGTACTTTATATATGCATATTTAGCTTTTTATATTTAATTTAGTCATTTTCTCTAGTAATACCCATTTGTATATGGTTTCACTCAATGTTCCTACAACTATAATCACATTTGATCAATTAATAATGTGAAAAAAATAATTATAAAAGTGATAATTTCTTGACAGATGTGTTTTTCTTTTAACATTAGTAAATTATTAATTGTGTCTTGTTATGTGACACAATTTATTGTGTCTCTCCATCTTTATAATGCAATGTATGAATTCTTTGAATTCCACATAAAGTTTCTATTCATTCTTCTAATTAATTGGTAAATTTTAATTTACAACAATTTTAAATGTCAATTTAAATAATTAATTTCTTCTTGTATAAAATTCCCCTTCTTCTAATTAATTTGTTTAATTTGCTTCATTGATTGATTTTCAACTATTCAAATTAATATAAGATTAACAAAATTTAAACTATTAAACCTGACTACAATTTTTTAGTAAGGCTATTACATTAAGTCTATTATATATATATATATATATACCGGACAGGCGAGCTGGGGCATGCCCACCTCCGTCCCCAGGGTTGGGAAATTTCATTGGGCCCTAGCCCAGCTCAGCCCCCTACTGTTTAGGGGAATCCTCACTAGTCAAACGCCCATCCCGAAGAATAGCCATGATCATAAAAGAGATCAATTTTATTGGTAAGGAAAACCCTTTGTTGAGAGAAAAATTAGTCCATAAGAGGGCAGCATAGAATGTGTAAAACAAGGTGTTACCATGGCATGAATACAAGATGAGTTTAAAAAACCTGTGGACAACTGCTTAATGAAACTAACAATTATGACTGTGATTAATAAACATAAGTCAATAACTCTCCATACAAACTCTTATATATGGTTTGTTTAATAAGACTTCTTTGAGTAGAGCTTAAGGAAGAAGAGTTCATTAGAGTTGAGCTTTTATGTAACTTTTGTTAGTTATTTGGCTAGAAAAATGTAAAAGATTTATCTAATATTAATTTATCAAAAAGGGTTTTAATATACAATAATAGATAAAGAGAAATTGAAAAGATTGAATAGAGATATTTTTTAAATTTAAACATTTTTAATAAACTCAAAAAGAGCTTATGCGAAAAGTTCAAATTTTGAACTTCTCTTAGAAGCTATAAAATTTTTAATGACCGTGTAAGCATTTTTGAAATGCAACCAAACAACCAAAATAAAATTCAAAAGTGTTTATAGGATTAAAAAAACTCTTTTGGCTAGTAAAGAAGCCCAACCTAATAAATTATATGTGACATAATATAAATTAAATAGATAAGTATACATAAAAAATCAATTCAATAAATACGGATGAATAATATGGCAATTAAAGAGTTAGACCACATCAATTTATGTATAATAATTTGTATATGATGTAACACCATTTGTCAATAAACATAATAGTAATTATCAAACTTTGAATTGATGAAAAATGGCAATTAACTAAGGTCATGAATATATATATTCTGAAATTACTTGATGAATATAAAATACATATATTTTTAAATTAATGTGATTGATAATTATTATGAAATCATGGTATCTATAATATAATACCATATAAACAAATATTATTTTTTTAAATTATAAACTTTTCAACATAGTAATTTTAAATTATTTAAGTAGCCCCAATTGGATCAAAAACCTGGTCAATCACTTTATATATATATAATATCTATGAAAAATTGATAATTAGAATTTTCTTGAATAAATTTCACCCAAAAGCCAGCTGTTAATTTTTTTTCTTTTTTTTTAATTTAAAAATCAATTATAAAATAAAATAAGTTTTTAAAATAAAAGCGCGGTAAAACTCTTGAGGAAGTTTCACCAAACCCAACTCTTCTCAAAATCATGCAGCCAAGTCCATTTCTCATCCTCAGTGAAATGCTCTCCAGCACAAAATTGAGCACGAATCAGATTGTAATGGAGAGAACCAGCAACGATCTTGGGCTGGGTTTCAGTTTTCTCAGTACAGAGGTAGCTCCCTTACACGTCATATTTAAGTTTTTCATTGTGTTATAGTTTTTGAACTAATTGGATTCAATTTAGTGCGCATTGGGAATTTAGGGCAACTAATAACTTAAAATCATCAGATTATGAAAGATTATTAAGAAGATTTTGATCCAGGTTATGTTGTTTAGGTCGAGAAATAGCATAATTAGGGTGTTGAATATTAGAGAGTCTTCAAATTCCTTCTCATAAATTGTTGTAACTACTTCTGTTTGTTTAATTTTTGAATTTGTATTTTAAGTTACAGCTGTACACTTATCTTTAGTGATAAGTTTCCAATCAGTTACAATCTTGTGTATTTATATATTTGCTACCTTAATGAGAAGCCGTGTGGCATATTTCCTCTCCTCTGCTCCTTTGTTTCTCTCATTAATTATATGGTATCAGAGCATTTAATTGTTGCTGCTCTCTTCTTCAGCCACCAGTACCATGACAACAACCAATAATTCCAACTCTCCACCTGTTATTCAAAACACAAATGAACCAAACACATCTCTCATCTCCATCAATATCGCTGCCCAAGCCCCACTGAAACTCACCACAACCAATTACATTTCTTGGAAACTTCAATTCCATACTCTCTTTGTCGGCTATGACCTCTTAGGATATATAGATGGATCCAAACCTTTTCCACCCTCCACTATCACTCAAAACAACACCAGTGCCAAATCCTCCCACTCGCATACTTGGATTAGACAAGACCAACGAATCCTTAATGCTTTAGTTGGATCTCTTTCTCCCACACTTATCCCATTCATTGCTAAAGCCAAAACATCAGTAGAAGCTTGGTTGATCTTAGCAAACACATATGCCAAGCCATCTCAAGGGCGCATCAAGCAGGTAAAGAATCAAATTAAAAATCTAACCAAGGGGTCTCAAACTGTTACAGAGTTTCTTCAATTGGTGAAGTGTTGGGCTGATGAACTTGCTATTCTTGGGGCACCAATGGATGAAGATGACCTCAAAGACAAAATTCTTGATGGTCTTGGGGATGACTATAAAGAGCTTATATGCGTTCAAGCCCGTAATACCATGATCACGTTTGATGAGCTCCACGAAAAGCTTCTAAATTTTGAAGCATCTCTTCAAGATACAAAATCTAAATCCTCTCATTTCCCAGCCTCAGCAAATCCTGCAAATCATAACACTACAAGTTGGCGTCCCTCTTTCAACTATGGTAACACCAACAACAATTGGCGTCCATCAACACACTCTGGTAACAACAGTACAGGTTGGCGTCCTTCACCCAATACCAACAATTGCTTCCCCGCATTTCCTAACGCTGGACAAAACTCATCTCGTAGCCAACGACCTCCTTCTCAACCTTATCTTGGTTATTGCCAGATATGTGGACTACAAGGGCACATTGCCAAGAGATGTCCCTCTTTTCGCTTGGTGCCAAATCAACCCTAATACAACTCCAGTTGCACTAGTGAACAACACTACGACACCATGGCAACCTCGAGCTCATTTTGCAGCCAACACTACTCCCACCACTCCGCAATGGCTACTGGACAATGGTGCTTCTCATCATGTCACCTGACCTGAGCAATCTCTCTCTCCACACACCTTACAATGGTTCAGATGACATTATGATTGGCGATGGATCGAGTCTTCCTATAACTCACACTGGTTCTACATCTTTTACCACTCATAACACATCATTTAAATTAGACAATGTTTTGTGTGTCCCTTGCATGAAAAAGAATCTAATTTCAATTTCTCAATTTTGTACATCAAACAATGTCTCTGTTGAATTCTTACCATCCTCTTTTCATGTGAAGGAACTTCGCACGGGGGCAATCCTTTTGAAGGGTCACACGAAGGATGGGGTGTATGAATGGCCCGTTTCCTCTTCCCCAACATCTCCATTAGTAGCCTTTTCCAGTGTCAAAACTTCTTCATCTAAGTGGCATCATAGATTAGGCCATCCTGCATTTCCCATTTTAAAACATATTGTTTCGCATTATCAGTTAGATTTGTCTTCCTCTCTAATCTCTGATTTTTTGTGTAATGTTTGTCATTGCAATAAAAGCCATAAATTACCTTTCTCTACATCTACTGTTGTCTCCTCTCGACCACTTGAAATTATTTTCTCTGATGTGTGGACTTCCCCTGTTATCTCCCATAATGGTTTTAAATATTATGTCATGTTTGTTGATCACTTCACTAAATACATTTGGTTTTATCCCCTTCAACAAAAATATGAAGTTAAAGACGTGTTTATCAGATTTAAAGCCATTGTGGAAACACACTTTCAAAATAAAATTCATACACCTTTACTCCGATAATGGTGGTGAATACTTGGCTCTTAAACCTTTTCTTGCTACCAAATGGGATCACTCACCTTACTACTCCACCACACACTCTTGAACACAATGGGATACTCTGAAAGATCTCATCGTCACATTGTCGAAACAAGTCTCACTCTCTTCTCTCATGCATCACTTCCTTCAACGTTTTGGATTCATGCCTTTGCCACTGTTGTTTACCTAATAAATCGTATGCCCACTCCCACGCTAAATCTATCATCTCCCTATGAAAACATTTTTGGCTCTCCCCCAAACTACTCTAAAGTTAGGATTTTTGGTTGTTTGTGCTACCCATGGTTACGTCCTTATTCATCTCACAAACTTGAGTCTCGTTCCAAGCCTTGTATTTTTCTAGGCTATTCTCTTACTCAAAGTGCTTATCTGTGCTATCATCCTCCCACATCTAGAATGTATGTCTCTCGTCATGTCAAATTTGTTGAGTCCATCTTCCCTCTCTTACTTTATGTATGCAATCTGTCCGTCCACACCCTGACACCGTCTTCACATGGATTCCTCCCATCATCACAGTTCCAACCAACCAAGCTTCCACCGGGACATTCAACACACCATCTGCAGTTCAACCTTAAGGACAACCCTTATGTGATGCTTCGTTCCCTACTACCAGCACAACCTCACACATACCACACGAGTCTCCTATCCAACCAACCACCTCTATGCTTTCATCCGACACCCAACCAAACACATCCCTGTCCATAACACAACTTCACAACCACCACCCATACATTCAATGACAACTAGAGCCAAAAACAACATTCGAAAACCAATCCAGAAACTTAATCTCTCAACACAACTCTCTCACCCTTGTAATGTTGAACCAACCACTGTGACCCAAGCCCTCAAAGATCCAAAATGGCGTCAGGTCATGTCTGAAGAATATGATGCTCTTGTTCGAAATGGGACATGGGAGCTTGTCCAATCAGATTCTAGTCACAATATAGTTGGATGTAAGTGGATTTTTTGAACTAAACGTCACTCTGACGGTTCTATTGACAGGCACAAAGCATGCTTGGTTGCGAAAGGCTTTCATCAATGACCAGGAATTGACTACCATGACACTTTTAGTCATGTGGTGAAGCCTACTATAGTCCGTTTAGTTCTTAGCCTTGTTGTGAGTCGTGGTTGGTCTCTACGACAACTGGATGTAAACAATGCCTTTTTGCAAGGTCATCTCTCTGATGATGTTTATATGTCCCAACGTTAAGGTTTTGTTGATTTAGATAATCCAACTCATGTTTGCAAGCTTCGGAAAGCAATTTATGGGCTTAAACAAGCTCCACGAGCATGGTACCATGAGCTTCGCAAATTTCTTGTTGCTTCGAGGTTTCACAATTCTCATGCCGATACATCTCTTTTTGTCCTAAACACTGGTGGTAACCGTCTCTATCTTTTAGTTTATGTGGATGACATTATTCTTACCGGTAATGATGATGTTATGGTTCACAAGTTTATGCAACTGCTTTCTCACCAATTTTCTCTAAAAGATCTGGGACACTTATCATATTTTCTTGGTGTGGAAGTTATTCCAAATAATCATGGTATACTGCTCTCTCAAAGATGTTACATTGTTGATCTTCTTACTCATACAAAAATGATGGATGCCAAACCAGTACATACTCCATTACCTACCAGTCCTCCAATTACATTGCACTCATGTTCTCCTCTCAAGGATCCCATAGAGTATAGAACAATTGTTGGTAGCTTACAATACTTACTAATTACATGGCCAGACATTACCTTTGTTGTTAACAAGCTTTCTCAATACATGCATCAGCCAACCTCAGAACATTGGATTCTTGTGAAACGTCTCCTGCGTTATCTGTGTGGTTCCTTTAGTGATGGCATTCAACTTTATCATGATTCACCACTCTCTTTACATTCCTTTGCTGATGCAAACCCGCTCTCTCTACATGCCTTTTCCGATTTTGACTGGGCTGGCAACAAGGATGATTTCACATCTACTAGTGCCTATGTTGTTTATATTGGTCGTAATCCTATCTCATGGAGTTCCAAGAAGCAAAGAACAGTTGCTAGATCCTCTACGGAGGCTGAATATAGGTCAGTAGCTGCCACTGCTGTAGAGCTTAACTGGATAAGTTCTCTTGACAGAACTTGGTGTTGTTCTTCTTCAATCACTTGTGATTTATTGTGACAATATCGGGGCAACCAACTTGTGCTCAAATCCAGTTTTTCACTCCAGGATGAAGCATGTTGCCATTGGTTTTCATTTTATTCGTGAGCAAGTTCAAAATGGCACCTTACGTGTTTCTCATGTTTCAAGTGATGATTAGCTTGCTGATGCCCTTACAAAACCTCTTCTCAGGTCTCGGTTTCTTTCACTTAAATCCAAGATTGGTCTCATCACATGACCCCAATCTTGAAGGGGCATATTAGAGCGTCTTTCATTCCTTCTCATAAATTGTTGTAACTCTTCTGTTTGTTTAATTTTTGAATTTGTATTTTAAGTTACAGCTATACACTTATCTTTAGTGATAAGTTTCCAATCAGTTACAATCTTGTGTATTTATATCTGCTACTTTAATGAGAAGCCGTGTGGCATATTTCCTCTCCTCTGTTCCTCTGTTTCTCTCACTAATTATATTGAATGATGTTTGATTTAGAAGAAAATCTTCAATTCTTTTTTTCTTTTTTCTTTTTTTCTTTTTTTTCTTTTTTTTAAATAAATTTGATAAGGAAAATTGAAGCAAAGTAGAATTAGAGAACAGAAACCATATGCAAAGGAAGAAATAGTAAAGAGTGATAGGAAAGTTAAGTTAGTCCAATTTTTTCTCAATCGGTAGAAGATATAAAACTGCTGAAATGACAAAACCCAACAAGGGGAACAAAAGGAATTTTTATTTGATTGTTAATTACTGAAATGAAGGTTAGCCTTTCTTTTTTTTTTTTTTTTTTTTATGTTAATATTTTTCCAGACCTCAGGCTAAACACAAGGAAGGTGCGCGATAATTTCCCAAACAAATAAGGGTGATAATTTTTTATTTCTCTAATCAAAATTCTCCTGTTGACATTTTTAGGCGTATAAAATAGATTTATGCTAGCTATTGTTGTTGATATATAAACGTTTCAAGAGTTTCATTACTTTCAATAAATAAAACGTAAGATTCTCAATGATAAATATTTTGTCTATACTTATGTTACAAATAGTGATGATACCGCTAATATTTTTATTTTGTATAACTGATTTTCAGTGTTAATGGTTCCTTAATTTGACCAACCAACCAAAAATTTTGTTTAGGAAAGAGGGAGTAGATAAGATATAGCCATGACATGCTTTGAAAGAGACATTGTAGCATTGTGGGTGTTGACTGTTTCCTGAAGAAGCCGTCTGTCATTTCAAGTCATAAATCTGCATTTTCCATGTTTAAAAAACCAGTATTAATCTTTGAACTTTGAAAACTAAATAGAATTGAAAATTATAATAATGTCTCACCCAGAAGTCAGATTTCACCAAGTCAAATTTTCTTAGCTAAGATATAATGATGTCTCTGAAAATTTATCTGATTTCAAATGTTTAACTGTTGCCAAATTGTGGTTATAAATTAAGTAGTTATTGCTAATTTTATGTTAAATCAGCTGCAATTAGCTAGGCCATACCAGAACCATGAAACTTGTTATCCCTTTTTCCTTATTGTTAACTATGCTCTTCAAATTTTCATTTATTACATGTTGCTATGATCATGAAAGGGCAGCATTGTTGAGCTTCAAATCTTATCTTACAGACCCTTCAAATCGGCTGTCTTCATGGCATGGCCAAAACTGCTGCACTTGGAATGGAATTCATTGTTTGGAATCACTTCATGTTGCTGCTATTGATCTCCGGAACCCTAATCCAGACTCGGAAAAGTTCATAATTAATATGAACTCGGAGCTTGTTTCCATGTCAAATTCCACAGCTACTGCCCTTAATGGTTCCTTCTCTTCTTCTCTTTTTTCCCTTGCCTATCTTAGCTATCTTGACCTCAGCTTCAACAACTTCATGTACTCAAATATTCCCACTGGTTTAGCCAGTCTCAATAGACTAAATTACCTGAATCTCTCAAATGCAATGTTCAGTGGTTCCATCACAACCCAATTTTTCAACCTTACTTCCTCCCTTAGATGGCTAGATATTTCATGTTCTTATCGGGTGCCAGACTACTTGCCGCTTTCTCCTTACTTGTCTTCAACAGTTCAA
>CM047747.1:31258647-31288323 GCA_026225825.1 Pistacia integerrima | reverse complement strand
GATGTAGGTAACTATGACTAAGTAGTTCAAATCCCATATTTTGTGAGAGTAAACCATAGCTCTGCTAAACCTTTAAGATAACACGTAGTTTTTTTTTCTGATTATATTATTTCAAGATTGAGATAGAAACATTTGACTAGGTTAAATTTGGGTTCATGTGAGGCATTATTATAAGTGTCTTTTGTGCTAAGTTTTCTAAATTCAAAGACAGTAACTGGTTTTGTTTTTAAAATGCAGAGTGATTGCCAACAGAGGCATGCAAAGAGGTGACTTTTGAGTTAAAAAAAAAAAAAAAAATTGGAGCTTCTTAAGGTTATGTCATAGATTATATACCTAACCTATTCTTATCTCTTAGCTTTTACCATTTCAATTAGTGAGTGAAAATTACATACTTATGGACATGGTCAAATTAATAAATAAATATTTTAATATATAAGAAATTAATGTTTATTGAATTTCTTTTATTTTCTTCCACTTTCCATCCATCCAAACACCCTAAATCCACTAATTTCAGTTCAAGATACCTCATACCACTAAAGTCTTCGGTGGTAAAATTAATTTACTATAAATTTTAAAAAACATTATTTCGATGACTTGTAGCTTCATCTGTTTTAATAACATTACAAATAATTATGCAAAAATATATTTAACATTATGTTTTTTTTATCTTTCTTTGTAATTAGACCATGTCAAATTCAGATTTTGCAAGCAACTGTTACTGTTATAACTTATAACTGATAAATATATCTTAAAATAACATTTTTTTAGGGATATCCAAGTATATGCCAACCAGCGATGCAAGAATCGACATCAAAAACATTAAACAAGTCCATAAAAAAAAAAAAAATCTAGTCAATAATCATGAAGTTTATAATATTTATAAACCAGCGAGATAGTAACATTCTATTTATTAAAATCCCTTACTGAGTAAAAAAAAAAAAAAAAAAGGTTATGTACTTAATTCGATAGTTTACGTCATTTTTATAACAAAAATAAGAGTAGTTTAAACACGTTATCTACCATAACTTAGCGAATAAGGTAAAGTTAGCATGATAACCAAATAATTTATAACTTATTTAACTATCCTTGGTAAATAACAATGGTACAACTCCATTGATGGTTTCTTAATGTTTGCCTTCTATGATTGTATAAAAAAGGATAAGTGCTCAATTGTGGGGAAAATTTACCCAACTTAGTATTCTATTAATATAATTGTAGTCATTGAATAGAACTCATTTTTAAAAAATGATTTACAGAGAATAATATCTAAATGTTATAAACACATGACTGGCCTCAAGAGATCTCAAGTCTGAGTCCCTCTTCGAATGCTAATAAGGATAATTATTGAAATTTTTACTCAATCAATAATTCTAAGATTACAAAAGATAAATTAAAGTGTGCATAAACTGATTCGAATACTTTCAATCATTAAAAAAACCCGTGGTTGGCCTAATATGCCTACTCGATGAAAATTGATAAATGGAAGTTGTCGCCTAAACAACGACAATGAGGGCACTCTCAAAAACCAGCTTACAAGGCGACCAGGGGAGATGCCAAGTGTTTAGAAACCCAATTACGAAGCTTTTGCATGGCAAAGTGGGACTCAATTGCGTTGTTCAAAGAACCTTGTTTCTTTTTAAGGGTTTGGACATATATAATTATCTCACTAATTCTAATAATTCCCAAAATATTAAGTTTTATTTAATTTTTTTTTAAAGGATATAAACGTAAAACCACATGACTTACTATTTATACCCTTAATAAAACATATAAAGAATTTGCTCTTTAACGTATAATCTTTCCTTTCTATCTACAGAGATTTTCTTTCTATTCCCACAAATCTGGAATCGTATATTAAAGCAAGCTAGATTATACTTGATAATAATAGATTAATAAGTCTAGTATTTTCGAAAGTTAATACATATCCTGACTATTTTTATCTCTGACACTTCTTATAAAGGGTTATTATCAACCAAAGGTTCAGATGACACTTTAATAAAAAACTTACAAGTATAGAATATAAATATTAGAAAAGACAACGAGTACAAAACCCATAAGAACTTGGATATAACAAGTTACGATATTCAGTGTGTTACGGGTTCATAACATTTGGATATCATTATATTTTCTTAAGTTATACAAGAAGATTGATCCACATTCCTCATCCTCAACAGAAACCGTTGTCAATATCGAGACGAATGAGTACCCGTTGTTTTAATTGGGCACCAGGAAAGAGCAATAAGTAGCTTCCTTCTCAAGCAACCAATTTCATGCTACAGGAATCACATGGCTAGTAACTCCCTCAACATCACCTCAGTACTTTTCCATTATAGTTTCTGTCGTTTCTCTGTGATACTCACGGTGGAAAGTTAGAACCCCAATTGAAGATTACTGCGAATTTATTCTTTGAATTGTACAAATTTTTTCTGGGTCAAACCCATAAGAACTTGCATACTTACAGAAAACACACTGAATTTCATAGTAAGCGTAGGCACTTATCATGTAATTTTTTCAGAACATTTTCTATGCATTTCTGAACTATATTCATTTAATAGATCTAACAATGAGATTGTAATTTATGATTATTTTGATATGTGCTAATGTTCTAGTATTTTGATATATTCAGATGGCCAACATAAAACTAGTGCTGTAAGCATTTGAGATTGTTATTTTAACCCTGTTTTCTCAAGCATTGTATGATTCTGAATGCAATCTGATCAATGGCCTTCCAATAGTTCTTCCTCCCGTTTTTTTTTTTTCATCAAATAAAGAATCCCAAAAAAGCCCCACAAGCCAACCCCATAGCCGATAATTACAACTGCGTAAAACATCCTCTCCGACCAGGGAGCCTCAACTTGAGCACTTTCTGAACTTGAGGAACTGTTGTTACCAGTACAATTGATTCCAGTAACACCTCCACAAAGGAACTTGTTTCCTATTTATGCTGCTCCATCTATATCCATTGTGTCAAAGTGTTGCCCTCTTGGAATTTACCCACTCAAATTGTTGTAGGACAAATTAAAAGTTGAAAGATAGTCTAGCAAAGTGATTGCTATAGGAATCTCTCCATTCAAGTTGTTGAAGCTAAGTGTTGGAGATCCTACATCGACTAGACACGCTCAAGCCAATGAGTTTATAAGAGTAGGCAATCCTCCCACTCAATAAGGCCTTTTGGGTGAGGAGTTAGACCTAAAAACCAACAAGTGGTATCAGAGCCAACCCCATTTAAGTTCAGTTATTGACCAGCGGTGGGTTGCTAAACTACCTTCATTCAGAGGCAAGTGGACCATATGGGCTTGACCGTGAGGGGGACTAAGCATGCTTAGGCTAATGGGTTTATAAGAGTGGGCAATCTTCCCACTCAATAGGGCCTTTTGTGTGAGGAGTAAGGCCCAAAAACTAACGCTAAAGTCTAGTGACTCCAAACCAAAAATATCATCAATGGTCGTTGGGATCTCACCAAAGAGTTGATTGTGTGAGAGGTTGAGGATGTAAAGTCCCTTCAAAAGGCCTATTTTTGTTGGAATGTTTCCTGTAAGAGAATTGCCTAAGAGATCTATGCCACTAAGATATGTGTAGACGATCTCAAGTTGTTGCAACAATCCCTTGCTTACCATGTCTAGCTCAATCCCAGTGTACATGGATGAGATGACATAACCAAGAAGATTTCCATCTCGAGTTCGAGTACTCAGCATCTTTAAACCATTTAGTCTTTTAGGGATGGGTCCGGATTGTTGCTCGACAAGTCTAGATATTGCAGCTTCTCCAGCTTGTTTATCTCCTGAGGAATTAAATTGAAAAAATTCGATTCTAGCACAAGAATTTGGAGCTTCTAGAGATCTTCAATAAATAGTGGTATCTTTCCTTGAAATCTATTGTATCCTAGCTTAAGAACCCCTAAACCCTGAAGCTCTAGAATGAAACCAGAAAAAAGGCCTTTAAAGTGATTATCTATAAGGTCAAGATAGCTTAAATTCATTGCATTCTCCGATTCATTTGGAACTTCTCCACTGAGTTTATTCCCACTAAGATTTAGAAAGATGAGAGAGGTGCAGTTTCCTTAACTGGTCAGAATTGTTCCTTCCAAGTTGTTATTAGAAAGATCAAGAAGCATCAACACATTATCTGAATGATAGAAAGAAAAGGGTATCTGACCATAAAGTTTGTTCCCAGAGAGACAGAAAAACTCAATCTTTCAACCCCAAGCTACAATGATATGAAGCCTGTGAAACTGTTATCAGATAAGCCTATAGATTCTATATTCTCAAGCTGGGGAGGGATAGGACCATCAATCTTGAAGATGCTTGTTTGCTAAATTTAATGTTGTTGGTCCATAGAATGAATGCAATTTAATATGCAATGGGAGAACTCCTTGTGGGTTATTGAAAGAGAGATCCAAAGATCCAAGATTTGGTGGATTGAATAACCAGGGAGGAATTGTTCCGGACAAATTGTTATATACTAAATCCAAGAGCGTTAATTAGGTCAGCTTAGATAAGAAATCTGGAATGGTTCCTCCCAGATGACATGTCCTTAGGTCCAAATACTGTGGCTGAAAGTTTGGTGGAAGTTGATTTTGGTCTACTTTCACAGTCAACCCATTGAATCCTAGACTTATACTTTGTAGAATTAAGTTCTTGAAAAAAGATGAAAAATGAATGGTTCCAATCATGTTGTTCGAATTGATAACAAGAAAATAGAGTCTAGAAAGTTGGCTGATGCAACCTGGCAAGTTTCCTGTGAGAAAGTTCTTTGCCAAAGCAAGATCCTGGAGAAAGGATATGTTACAAACTGAACTTGGTATGGTTCCTTCCAAAGAATTCTGTCTCATATAGAGTAACTTCAACTCTTCAAATTGGATCTTTTGGGTGAAATATGGCCTGTTGTGTTATTATAATCAAGCAATAAGGCTTCTAAATTTGAGAGGTCCATTAAGGAAGCAGGCAATTGTCCCTTAAGAAAGAATCAGATGCTATGAAATGAGTTAAAGTAGTGGTGTTACCAAAAGAAGTTGGCAATGATCCGATAATGCTGAGTAGATGAGATATCAAGAGCTTTTAAATCAGGAGTTGCAAACATGGAGTGCAAATCAACTCTAACATCAGAGTTGTTTCTGACCTAAAATTCTTTCAGTTGAGGAAGGTCATGGATTGGACCTTGTAGGTTTGACTTTGTGAAACAAAGCTTTGAAAGAGAAGTTAGATTTGCTAACTCATTTGAGATTGTGGATGTGAAAGAATTAAAATCCATCTTCAGTATCGCAAGATTGGTGAGGTTTAGAAGTTGCTTTGCAGGAACTTTGCCTGAAATTCTGCAATTGGATAGCTGAAGCAACCGAAGATTCGACATAAATGATAAGGGATTGACCCATTGGGTTGAGCCTTAAGCTTCAGGGAGATCAACACCTCTCAATACTAGCTGTCTCAGATTATGCAGCCCTTGGAAGAAATTAAAAGTTAACAAAGAAAGATTGCCTCTATATATGTAACCATACTGAGTAGAAGAGTTAATTTCAAGTGATGAAGTCAAATTATATGGGAGTGATGAGAAGTCAGATACCACATAAGAACATGAAATATCAAGCCATTCAAGCAAAGTAAGGTTGTAAAATTGGGCTGTAATGGAACCACTGAACATTGTGTTGGAAAGATTCAGGTAAGCCAGTTTAGTGAGATTAGCAAAACGTGAGGGAATGTTTGAGTGTATGAAGTTGTTGAAGTTGAGGTCAAGATGGGTAAGATTGGTGTTGAAGATATGCATCAAAGTGCTGTCAAAGTGAAGAAGAAGATCTGATGTGTCAAATAAAAGAAGTTACATTTTTAAATTTGATATTTAAATCAGCAATTTGTACAGCAGTTGCTTTGCAGTTATTTGATGTAATCTTATCCTTTTAGGAATCTATAAAAAGGGAATTGAATGTAAAGTTGTATTATGACACATGTATGAGTTTTTTATGAATGAAATTATCTTTTCTCATGCGTGTGTTCATCTTTATGAAATTGAGACTGGATTTGTTTGGCTTCCAATTTCCAACAAATGGTATCAAAACCCTTTAAGGATTTGTGGGAGATGGATGAAAGCTTGAAGAAGTTTTCATCATTGTGGCTATAGAAGTGGCAGTAATGCAAAAAGTTTGGTAGCAAGATAGGCTACAAATTTGGCTGCAGAAGTGGTAGCAATGCAACAAGTTTGGCAGCAAGATAGGCTACAAAGTTGGCTATAGGATTGGTGTCAAAGCAGCAAGAGTGGCTATAAGAGTGGCAGCAAGTGGTGACTACAAGAGTGGCAACAAGGGTGCTGCAAGGGTGGCTGCAGAATTTCACAGCAAGGTAGCAAGGGTGGCTACAAGGTTGGTTGCATAATTGGTATACGTAGCTAGTGGCTAGTATGGTCAAAGTTCCATGTTGCATGTAATGTGCATGGTTGATTTATGCTTACTCGCAAGGAGGATTAAGCTTGATGATGGCTGCAAGAATGGCAACAAGTATGGCTGCAAAGTTTGCCAAACATGTAATGTGCTCGGTTGTTTTATGCTTACTTACAAGGAGGAGTGAGCTTGATGATGACTGCAAGAATGGCTGCAGAGTTTGGGAGTTTGTAGCATTATTGATGCAAGGAGGAGTGTTGAAGATATGCATCAAAGTGCTATCAAAGTAAAGAAGAAGATTTGATGTGTCAAAGAGAAGAAGTTACATTTTTAAATTTGATATTTAAATCAGCAGTTTGTATAGCAATTGCTTTGCAATTATTTAATGTAATATTATCCCTTTAGGAATCTATAAAAAGGGAATTGAATGTAAAGTTGTATTATGGCACATGTATGAGTTTTTTATGAATGAAATTATCTTTTCTCATGCATGTGTTCATCTTTATGAAATTGGAAGCCTGAGACTTGATTTGTTTGGCTTCCAATTTCCAACAATTGGTGAGGGAAAAGAGAGAAGGGGGAGATGGTTCTACTAAGGGCTGTAGAATTGGAGTCTAAGGTGGAAACACGCTGTGAGTTCATATTAATTATGAAGTTTTTTTGAGTCTGGATTCATTTTTCAGAGTTTGATAGCATTAACATGAAGCGATTCTGAACAATAAATTCCATGCCAGTGGTAGCAGTTTATTCAAAGTGATGATATTTTGTTTGAAACAAACTATTTTTGATTGTTAACTAAACCTAGAAATTGGCAGCAAAAAGCAAAATTTGGAGTGGTGAAGATTGGCCTGGGAGCAGTTCACTGAAACTGGTTTGTAGGCATGCTGAAGTGATTGTTTTTGGTGGATTCAGCACATATTAAGCTACTTACTTTATTTCATGTTAATGTGATGTAATTAGAGTTGCTAAAGTTGTATGGTTAGGATGTATTTTGACATTAAAATATGTTTTAATGTTAGGTACAGAAGTGGCACTAAGTTGTATAAACTTTACTGTTTCTTAATGAATGTATTCAACTTAGTCTTCCACTCTCTCATCTCTTATTTCTTCTTTGTGCTTTCCTGTGCACTTAATCTGTGCTCCAGCTCCAATAACCGACAACTGGTATCAGAGCTCCACTTGATCTTAAGAGGCCTGCAAAGCTTGCATTTGGCACTTACTCAGTCAGTTCTTATTACACCAAAACTTGTCTTCATGGCAACATGTTCAGTCTCACTCGTACCTCCAACCTTTAATGGAGAACAATGCCATATGTGGGCTATTAAGATATTAAGATGAAGGCTTACCTAAGAGGTCAGAGCTTATAGCAGTATATAGAAGAAGAGAAGCAGCCGCCATAGTTGGGGCCAAATCCAACCTTGAATCAAATAAGAATCCATGAAGAAGAAACTGCAAAAGCTCCAAGAGCTTTGTCTCATATACATGTTGCTGTTACAGATCAAGTCTTCACAAGGATAATGGCTTGTAAGACAACAAAGGAAGCTTGGGACAAGCTCAAGGAAGAATTTGGAAGAAGTAGTCAAACCTAAAATATGCAAGTCTTGAACTTAAAGAGAGAGTTTGAGACGTTGAAAATGCAAGAAACTGAAGTGGTTTTCCACCATGTTCTCACTGCAAAAAGAAGAACCATGTAAATAGTAAATACTGGTTCAAAACAAATATTCAATGTAGGGCATGTAAGCAATTTGGCCACATTGAAAAGGTCTGCAAAAACAAACCACACCAGCCAACACAGTAAGTATAGATTGTTGAAGATCTGCAGCAAAATTCAGAGTCAGAGCAGCTGTTTGTGGTCTCCTACTATGCTACTCAGTTTAGTGCTAGGGCTTGGCTGATTGACAGTGGGTGTACCAATCATATGACACCTGATCTAGAGAATTGTGTAAGCCTAGACCAATCATACGAGTTAAGAGTAAAGGTTGGAAATGGTGACTATGTGAAGGTTAAAGGCAGAGGAGATGTGGCTGTGCAGACCTTGACAGTACAAAAATCATTACCAATGTTTTATTTGTTCCTGAAATCAATCAAAACTTGTTTAGTGTACGACAAATGCTGGAAAGAAACTACACTCTACATTTTAAAATCAATCTTGCATAATATTAGACAATAAGGGTAATGTAATGATGTATGTAAAAATGGTGGGAAAGAGCTTCCCAGTTAAGCTCAAAAAATCAGAATTTCAAGCCATGTCAGTAAATTCAGATGATACAAACCTATGGCATAAAAGGTATGGCCATTATCATTATACTGGTCTTAGACAAATGAAGCTCAAAAACATGGTTCACAGCTTACCCGAAATAGAAGAGAATGAGAGTTTATGTAATGCATGCCAAGTAGGGAAGCTTAGCAGACCTGCCTTTCCAACAAACCATGCCTGGAGATACTAAAAAGCTTCAATTGATACACACTGATATGTGTGGATCGAGGCAGACCTCATCCCTAAGTGGATCCAAGTATTTTACCTTGCTTATTGATGATTACTCAAGGATGACTTGGGTATACTTTCTAAAACAAAAAAGTGAAGTTGCTTCTGTATTTAGGAAGTTTAAAATTGAAGTTGAAAACCAAGCTGGTGCAAGTATAAAGGTTGTCAAAAGTGACAATGGGTATGAATATACCTCATGGGAATTTGAATCAATATGCAGGATGCTGGAATTTGGCACTAGTATAGCAGTCCTTACACTCCTCAACAAAATGGAGTGAGTGACAAGAAAAATAGAACAGTGATGGAGATGTCAAGATGCATGTTAACTAAAAAAAGTTTGCCAAAAGATTTGTGGGCAGAATCTGTAAACATTAGTGTGTACTTGTTGAATAGGTTTCCAACCAAGACTTTAAAAGATCAAACTCCATTTGAAGCATGGTATGGAGTCAAGCCTCAAGTGAACCATCTTAGAATCTTTGTAGTGTTTGTTATGTCCTCATACCAGCCATCAAGAGATCCAAACTTGATGACAAAGCAAAAGCTGGAATCCTAGTTGGTTATAGCCACCATTCCAAAGCATACAAAATCTATATTCCAGAGTCTAAGAAAGTGTTGATTTCCAGAGATGTGAGGGTTGATGAGAGGCCAGTTTGGAACTAGGAGGAGAAGAAAATTCAAGAAGATGTAAGGCCACAGCAAAGGGAATTAGCTGCTAACCAATTTGATGGAGCAGATTCTGATGTAGAAGAAGAAACATCAGTAAGAAGGACCAAACCTCTTGCCGAGATTTACAAAAGATGCAATGTAGCTATACTTGTACCATCATCCTATTCAGAGGTAGCCAAGTCAGAGGCATGGAGAATTGCAATGCAGAAGAAGTTGTCCATGATAGAAAAGAATGAAACATGGAAACTTGTGGATAGACTTCCTGATAGAAAAGTGATCCAGGTTAAGTGATCTTCAAGAGAAAATTGAATTGTGATGGTTCAGTTTTGAAGCATAAAGCAAGACATATGGTCAAAGGTTTTATAGAGCAACATGGTGTAGACTTTTAAGACACATTTGCACCTGTTGCTAGATATAACACAATTTGGTTAGTTCTTGCATTGGCAGCTCTATTCAAGTGGAAAGTTTTCCAAATGGATGTTAAGTCAGCCTTCTTAAATGGTTGGCTTGATGAAGAAATTTATGTTGAGCAGCCTGAGGGACACAAAGTCAGAGGGAAAGAAGATAAATTTTATTTGCTGAAGAAGGCTTTATATGGCCTAAAACAAGCTCCAAGGGCTTGGTACGACAAAATTAATGAATACCTGGTCAGCCTAGGATATGCAAGAAGTCCAAATGAGCATACTTTGTATGTGAAGAAGTTTAACAAAGGTGTGATCATGGTTTCCTTGTATGTAGATGATTTGCTGGTGACAGGAAATAATTCCATTCATGTTAAAGAGTTTGAGATGACTGACTTGGGAGAGTTGACCTATTTTCTTGGAATGGAAATACATCAATCTCAAGATGACATTTTTATATGTCAAAAGAAATATGCCAATGAGATGTTGAGGAAGTTTGGTATGGACAGATGTAAATCAGTTGGCACACCTTTGGTGCGAAACCAAATGTTGTGTAAAGAGGATGGAACAACCTTGGTGGATAAACAAAGTATAGAAGTTTGGTTGAGAGTTTACTATATTTAACATCAACAATACCTAATCTGATGTTTCCCACTAGTCCCCTATCTAGATTTATGAGCAAACCAAGTGAAAAGTATCTTAAAGCAGCCAAGAGAGTGCTGAGGTTTATCAAAGGGACAACAGATCATGGAATCTGGTTCAAGAAGTCTGAAAACTTTAGATTGGTGGGCTATGCAGATATTGATTGGGGTAGTTCTTGTGATGATATGCGAAGCACATCAAGATATGTTTTCTTGCTGAATTGTGGAGCCTTTTGCTGGTCTTCCAAGAAGCAAGAAATAGTGGCTCAATCCACTGTAGAAGCTGAATGCATATCAGTTGCTGTTGCAATAAATCAAGCCATATGGTTGAGGAATATGCTGAATGATTTGGAGGTGAGCCTAATGAATTTTTTTTGTGAAAATCAATTGGTTGTAGCTATGGCAAAGAATCCAGTCATGCATGGTTGAACTAAACACATAAAACTCAAGTTTCATGCAGTGAGAGAGGCTAAGCAATGCAGGGAAATCAGATTGACTCACTGCAAGGGAAAAGATCAATTGGCGGATATCTTTACAAAGGCCCTATGCAAGTCCAAGTTTGAAGATCTTAAGCTTAAACTTTGTGTCTCAAGCAAAAATATCAAGGATGAGTGTTCAAAGTGATGATATTTTGCTTGAAACAAACTATTTTTTACTATTAACTAAAGCTAAAAATTGGCAGAAAAAAGCAGAATTCGGAGTGGTGAAGATTGGCCTTGGAGCAGTTCACCGAAGCTGGTTTGTAGGCATGCTAAAGTGATTGTTTTTGGTGGATTTAGCATACATTAACAAAGTTGTATGGTTAGGATGTATTTTGACATTAAAATATGTTTTAATGTTAGGTACAACAGTGACACTAAGTTGTATAAACTTTGTTTTTTCTTAATGAATGTATTCAACTTAGTCTTCCACTCTCTCATCTCTTCTTTCTTCTTTGTTCTCTCCCGTGCACTTAGTTTATGTTCTAGCCCCAATAACCAACATAGTTTTGGCCTTGCCACGAAGAAAACAAATTTGCAGGGTTAGTAAGATGTGATTTGAAACTTAACAATGCTTCTCTTTCATGATCATAACAACAAGTTATGAATGAAAACTTGAAGAGTAGAAACAATACCAAGAAAATAAGGATGAATTTTTTCATGGTTCTGTTATGGTGCAAAAAAATAGTTTAATTTACAGCTGTTTATATAGATTGACACTTGCATATTTTTGGCACTTTCTAAATGTGAACTCATATATAATTCTTGGACTTGCCCTTCTAGGTGCAGAGAT
Organism: Pistacia integerrima; assembly: GCA_026225825.1. NCBI lineage: Eukaryota > Viridiplantae > Streptophyta > Magnoliopsida > Sapindales > Anacardiaceae > Pistacia > Pistacia integerrima. The sequence goes on along the minus strand of CM047747.1, from coordinate 31,276,491 downwards.
TTTGACTAGGTAAAAATTTAGATTCAGGATCATCATTATTATAATTTTTATAGTCTAAGTTCAATGACAAATTGACAATAATTGTTTTTTTAAATATTGCAGATGCAGATTGATGCAAACTTTGGTAAGCAAAGAGGTGACTTTGAGTGAAAAAGACAAAAGGTTTCTTCAGGTTATGTTATAAATATACCTAACCCTCTCTCTCTTTTTACAGTTTCAATTAGTTTCAATGAAGAAAACTATAAGATTTATAGACTGGCCCTGATATCATGTATATCACAAAATTTCAACTAGTATCTAAGGTAGATTCTTTAAAATATTCTTAACGCTGGCTTCATCTTTTTTACAGTATCAATTAATTAACATTATATTATGAATATGTTTCTTTGTAATTGTAAGTAAGTGATCAAGTTCGCGCAGCGGAACAAGCGTAATATTAAAAACGAAAAGACCACTTAGTCGAACCAAGATCCGAGTGTAGATTATAACGATTTTTATGCATAAACTAAAAGGTAAAATAAAATCTGTTTAAAGCAAATCCATTCAAGGATTTAGTTCATACCAACATTTGGAGGCTCCTTCAAATATCTCTGACTTCGCGTATGAACATTGTTCACTGGATATTATTCACCAACACTGTTCATTAATCGATCTAATGTAGGATTACACTCACGAAAATCCACACGAAGATAATCCAAGGAACCGACAATTGTTTTGCTAGAACAATTGCCGGCTTCAAGAATCAAGAACAATCAAAGGGAAAGAAAAAATTTTCTTTTCACTCAAAGGTGAAAATGTGAGACAGAGGGAGAGATAGGGTGGCTAGTGTTTTGTTTTATAAAAGTATTATTTGTGTTTTAATTAAGTTGCACTTATATAGTGCAACTAATTAAAACCCTATTCTAATAAGGAATACCCATGGGCAGCAACCTAAGCTTACCCTTGCAACCAAACACCATGTAATTGGTATTTTAAATTAATTAATTATTATTATAATTAAAATCAATTAATATATATAATAATATATTAACATTTAATTAATAATAACAATTCATTTAAATATATGCATACATATATATTTAAATATAATCTCGCGTATTTAATTTTAATATCAAATTAAATATAGGCAACAACCTCAGCGAATTTAATTACACTGCAAGATTACCAAAATACCCTTTTGTCTTGAAAGACGAAAATACCCTTCGCACAAAATGATTCTTAAATTATCTTCTAAATGTGTAACCGTAGACTCCTCATCATATTGGCAGTGTGTAGTATTGTGATTAACACCAATTAATCGTCTCACTACACATAGACCAAGATTGGCCCCTAGCAAGGCATCATGGCCACCTGATAGATTGGGATTTAGCGAAACCGCAACTTGTCAATGATATAGTTACCATGCAATCAAATTCTTTCATCAACTGTTATCTCATCGAGACTGAGGTACAGAAATAGTGTCAACCTCATATATCCTCGGCATGTTTGTATTCAGTTATTGGACCAATGACAGGAATGTCAAATTAGATTGAGCAACAACTCAATCCCATTGTGGCCACAGATTTAGTGTCATTGTCATTTACTGAATTACCAAGTGAGATAACTTCTCCCATACCCAAGAGTGATGAATCCTTTGCTGATCCACTATAGTCTTGGTACACTTCTTAATGTAGCCAATCACTACTGTATCGATAGCTCTGAATAGAACTACATTGGGCTAGTGTCAAACTATACCAATTGGTGCACAAGGCACTCCGGTGATCTCAAGTCTAAGGATCACATGCACCACCATCCGTTCAAGGATTTGTTCCATAGACACTGGGGTTACCATCCATATGGAATCCTCTGGTGGGTCTATCTAGTGAACTTGCCTCTAGGTAATACCCATGCGTTGCACCAGATTGTCAACAAACAACCCTGACAAGTGAGATCAGTGACTGCCTTCGACAGGGTTGTCCAACACTATGATAGCTTATCGTATTATCTGTGTCCTTGGTCAGAATAACACTAGGGCTACGGGCGTTTCTAGAATGGCCACCATATATGATCATAGGGTTCTCACTATCAAGATTTAAAACACTTGATACCCGCGTCATGGTTCTACCCTCCTAAGGACATATATCATTACATATAAATACAATTTACACGATATAGAAGAATATGCCTTTTTATTGATAAATACACATTTATTACAGAGTCAATTCCACAATAATTGATTGGCTCTAGGGCACCTACTCCAACAGTAATTAGATCAAGTCAAATTTAGATGGTGCGAGAATGTGCTTGTTATAACTCACAAATATATCTTTAACACCGCAATATTTCATCTATTATCTAATAATTCAACTATTCATATATATTTTCAAGAATCATTAAAGAAGTCTATAAATGTAATCTTGTTAATGATCTCCAATTTGATAATGATAAATAAGCGTTATAATAACATCCTATTTATTCTTTTATCTTGGCATTCATAACTAAGTAATAACTAAATTAACTATATGCAGCAACATTTTCAAAACATTATGTAATATAAATAAATTATTCAAAATAAACAAGTCAAATATTTGTTTTACAAGTCTTATGGTTGATGCTGATATGTTTCTACCAAAAAGGATGCCAACTAGGCATCAAGGGATGGTTTGTGCAATACTCCAGCCACTTGTAAGATATTGTGGATTATTTATCTCCTACATCAAATAGTGGGCTCAGAGCGTGTCCTCATTGATTCAAATCTATGACTTCTCATTAGAAATGAATCACGAGTACCAATTGTGTTTAAATTGAAGGGGACGCATTTTGAGCCCCACTATTTGAGATAGGTAAGAGATAAACCCATAACATCATGGAATTGGGCTGGGGTGTTACTGATTGGGTAAAATTTCTCATTCTCATCTCCATTTGCATTTCTTATAGAGAATCTATCAGTTTTTAGCGACATAATACTAAGGAAAGAGAGGCCAAAATAGGCATGAGAGAGAGATATAGAGAGGGCAAAATTAAACTAAATTTTGCTTTGTTTTTCATTCATAAAACATAGGCGTTTTAGACAAAATATCATCTACTGTTTCACCTAATGTTACAAGGATATTTTGCAAAATACATTCTTAACCATTCACCTAAAACTAATGCTGGTACTAAAGCTTTAACAATCGACTGCTATCACCTAAAGCCATCACATTACAATTCAAAAATTTAACAGCTCTATCATTCAAATTCAACCCCGCAAACTTCAAACTTGGTGCCAAAAACCTGCAAACCTGATGCCTATCTTCATGTTTTCAGTAAAACATCACTGCCATCAATACTCCTCCTTGATGTTTTGCTGGAAACACCAAGCTTTAGCCTAAGTTCTTCAAATTTGGACTTGCTTAGAGCCTTAGTCATAATATTTGTAACCTGGTCGCCTTAGTCATAATATCTGTAACCTGGTCCTCTCCTCTATAGTGAATAAACTAACTTCTCTAATCAGTTCAAGCTCCCTTACAGCATGATACTTGATCCTAATGTGCTTAGTTCGACCATACAGCACATGATTTTTTGCTATTGCCACAACTAATTGATTATCACAGAGGATAACCGTTGGACTACTCTGTTTTAGCTTTACATCATACAAAATTTTCCTTAACTGGATGACTTGGTTCACGACAACATTAGCAGTAGAGATATACTTTGCTTCAGCCATGGATTGTGCAACTGTCTCCTACTTCTTGGATATCTAGCTAAAGGTTCCTGTATTCAAGAAGAATACATAACCTGAAGTGCTCCTCATATCATCAATGGAACTAGTCTGGTCAGTATCTGAAAAAACTCTCAAACCGATATTTTCAAATCTCTTAAACCATATTCCCAAGTCTATAGTACCCTTGATATACCTCAGTACCCTCTTGTCTGCCTTGAAGTGTGTTTTACTTGGATTGCTCATGAATCTTGATAGCAGGCTAGTGGAGTACATGATATCTAGTTTGGTTGCTATTAAATACAGTAAGCAGCCAATTAGACTTCTATAAACAGCCTTATCTATTGCATCTGCACCAGCATTTTTACTCAATTTTTGACTTGGAATCAAGGGTGTATCCACTGATTTTGCTATTTTCCATAACAAACTTTTTCAATACCTCATTTGCATACTTCCTTTGGCATACAAATATACCATTAGAGCCTTGAAATATTTCCATGCCAAGAAAGAAGCTCACCTCCCCAAGGTCAACATATCAAATTCCTTTTGCATTGCCTCTTTGAACTCCAACAGGTGATTAGCATTGCTTCTGGTGACCAATAGATCATCCACATACAGAGACACTATCATTACTTCACCTCCCTGCACCTTTACATAAAGAGTGTGCTCATTTGGACTCCTGTCATACCCAAAGTCACCCAAATACTCATTAATTCTACTGTTCCAAACTCTAGGAGCTTGCTTCAGGCCATACAAGGCCTTTCTCAGCGGATAAACCTGATCTTCCTTCCCCTTAACTTCATGTCCTTAGGGCTACTCAACATATATCTCTTCATCTAGCCAGCCATTTAGGAAAGCTGATTTTTCATCAAGTTGGAAGATTTTCCACCTAAATTGAGCACAAATGGCAAGAAGCATTCGGATGGTGTCATGTATAGCAACTAGTGCAAAGGTATCAATGAAATCCACTCCATATTATTGTGCAAGGCCCTTCATAACAAGCCTTGCTTTATACTTGTTTACTGCCCCATCAGGTTCAATTTTCTCTTAACAATCCACTTGAATTGAATCATTTTTCTGCCTATAGGCCTATCAACCAACTTCCAAGTTCCATTTCTTTCTATTAAAGAAACCCGTCCTTCGTTGTAGCTTTCCAAGCATTGGATTTGACTGCCTAATTGTAGCTTGTTGGTTCTAACTCAGCCACATTACATCTTTCATAAATTTCAAATAATGGTCTTGTGCCTCTGATTGGAACTTCATCAACTTCATCTGAATTCATTTCTTCAATCTGGTTTTCGAGCATTCTATCTTGCTAGAAGCTTGGCTTGACCTCAACCTGATTTCTTTCCCAATTCCAAACAACACACTCACCCACCTTGACATCCTTGCTAACTTGGATTTTTTTGCTGATTGGATTGTACATCCTATATGCCTTTGATTGGCTAATGTACCCAATTAGGATTCCCACTTTAGCCCTCTCATCTAACTTGGTTCTTTTTTTGGCTAGGACATGTACATAACACACACTTCCAAATATCCTTAAGTGATCCACCCTTGGTTTTACACCATACTAGACCTCATAAGGTGTCATATTCTCAAGAGCTTTAGTTGGAAGTTTGTTCAAAAAATAAATGGCAGTGTTGACAACTTCATCCCAAAAAACTTTGGGAAAATTTTTCTCAGCCAACATGCACCTAGCCATCTCAATTGCAGTCCTTTTTTTTTTTCTTCTCATTGACTTCATTTTGTTGTGGAGTGTATGGACTATTGAATTGATGCCTTATCCCAGCTCCCCTGCACACCTCTTCAAACTCATTGGAGGTGTATTCAGTCTCATTATCACTCCTCACAAATTTGAGTGTCAGACTTCTTTGGTTTTCAACAAATAGCTTGAATCTCTTAAACACAACAGCAACTTCACTTTTCTAGTTTAGGAATTACACCCATGTCAGCCTGGAAAAGTCATCTATGAAGAGAATAAAATATCTGCTTCCATTCAAGAAAGCTTGTTGCATAGATCCACACACGTCTATGTGCACAAGTTGGAGTTTCTCACTTGCTCTCCATGCCTTCTTTGCTAGAAAAGATGGCCTACTTAGCTTCCCAATTTGGTATGTATTGCACAACCCTTCCCTTTGTTCTATCTTTGGCAAGTCTTGAACAAGGTTCTGGAGTCTTAGCTCCTTAAGAGCTTGATAATGGAAATACCCGTATCTTCTATGCCATAAGTCTGACTCATCTACCTTAGCCAAATGGCCTAGAAAATCAGTCCTATCCCATACTACAGGAAAACTTTTTCCTTGCATCCTTACCTTCATTAATTCATTCCCATCACATTCTACAATTACACATGATGCTTTTTCAAAATGCAGAGAATAATTCTTCTCAAGCATTTGGCCTACACTTAACAAACTTTGACTAATCTCGGGAACAAACAAAATATCAGTTGTAATCTTGGTACCTACATTGGTTTGGACTATAACATTTCCTTGCCCTAACCTCCAGTAGCTCACCATTTCCCACTTTGACTTTGGACTTGTAGCTTTGATCTAAGCTCATGAAATTGGACATGTTTGGTGACATTTGGTTGGTGCAGCCACTGTTAATTAACTACATCTCTTGATCACAATCAGCTACGCATCCTAAAACCACAGAGAGTTGCTCTTGAGTCTGTTATTGATTCTCCACTACCTGGGATTGATGCTCCTGCTGCCCTCCTTTATTCTTGCATACTCTTTCTATTTGTTCAAACTGCTTACAAGACCTGCATTGTATGCCAGGCCTAAACCAACATTTGTTTTCAGAGTGGTTCTTTTTCTTGCAGTGAGAACAAGGAGGAAAGGTTCTCATTCCTGTATTCTTTCCTCCTTGGTTGTTAACTTTCTCCGTTCCCTTCTTCGCTCCAACATACCTTATGTTTTCACCTTGAAATCCCCCCTTTTTTGGCGTTCTAACATAGCTCCCTTACTTGAATCTTCCTACCTTATCAACCTCCTCTGCTCTTATGCTTGAAGAGCATGCACAAGTTTGCTAGGCTGATTTGGGACAAGTCTTTGGAGTCTTCAAGTGAAGCGATCTTTGCTTCAAATCTCTCGGGCAAGCTAACCAAAACCTTTTCCACAATTCTCTTATCACTCAACTCCTCTCCAAGTAGTTTTATTTTATTCACAACATTCATTAGTTTGTCCACATATTCCTTAATAGACTCAGTCTCCTACATTTTAAGCATTTCAAACTCCTTTCTCAGGTTAAGCACTTGCATGTTACGTGTTGTATTGCTGCCCCCAAACTCCTCCTTAAGCTTATCCCAAACCTTTTTAGGAGTTTCACATGCCATGATTCTTGTAAAAACTTGGTCTGTGAAAGCAGAATGTATGCAGGACAATGCTCTAAGAGCATTTGCTAACTCTTCTTCATGAATCCTTATCTGATTCAGTGTTAGGTTTGCTCCAAGGTGAGGGACTTGTCTCTCTTCCTCCACATATTGCCATAAACTGTGGCCTCTCAAGTAAGTCTTCATTTTGATAGCCCAAACATGGAACTGCTCACCACTGAAGATGGGTGGAGAAAGAGGAGTTGGGTTTGTTTCCATGAAGAAAACCTTTAATAGGGTTGAATTGAATTGTAGAGTTGTGTTTTTGGCCCTGAGAATCATGGTGGCTCTGATACCAATTGTAGGTTTTTAGCTAGAGGATACTAAGGAAAGAGAGGTCAAAACAGATGAGAGAGAGAGATGTAGAGAGGGAAAATTTAAACTGAAATTTTGCGTTGTTTTTCATTCATAAAACAAGGGTGTTTTAAACAAAATATCATCTACTGTTTCACCTAATATTACAAGGATATTTTACAAAATACATTCTTAACTATTCATCTAAAACTAATGTTGGTACTAAAGCCTTAACAATTGGTTGCTACCACCTAAAGCCATCATATTACAATTCAAAAATTTAATAGCTCCATCATTCAAATTAAGCTGCAAACTTCAAACTTGGTGCCAAAAACCTGCAAACCTGCTGCTATCTTCATGTTTTCAGTAAAACATCACTGCTATCAACAAAGTCTTATCCTTATTTCATTCCTTACTTCTTAAGCATCAAAGTGGGGAAGAAAAACCGCATTGTCTAACTCACTTTATTTCCTTTGATTTGAATTTTGTAAACGCTTTTGTTATTAAGTCTGTTGGGCCATGTTGGAGCAAGTTCACATTAATGTCTCCATGAAAAAATCAACCTAAAATCTAATACTATGAAATATAATTCAAAGCGCCTGCTGGTAAGTCCCAGAGCATAAGTATTGTTCCATTGTAGTTTTTTAGGGTTCTCTGTCAATTTAATAGTTATGCATTTGAAATGTAATTCAATAATTTCAGGTGAAGATTTACTTCGAATTCTTTGATCAAGTCAAAATCTTCTCTGTGTCTGTTCAAGGTTAACTTATGAAATGATTTTGGTTTATTATTTTTTTTTCAAAATTTTCTATATATATTTGAACCATTCTTTTAACAGATCAAATAGCAATGAGATTTGAGCTGTATAATTATTTTGATATGCCACTTGCTATTGTTGGAGAATTTTATAATATTCAGATGGCAAACAATATTAATCTTGTTTTCCCATGCATTGGATGATTCTGAATGCTATCTGTTCTTTCTCCAGTTTTTCTTCATCAAATGAATAACCCCAAAAAAGCCCCCCAAGCCAGCACCATAGTTGATAATTACAACTGCATAAAAAATCTTCTCTTGCTAGGGAGCCTCAACTTGAACACTTCCTGAACTTGAGGAACTGTTGTTACCAGTACAATTGATTCCAATTGTAGTTCCACATAAGAATTCATTTGTAATGTATGCTGATCCATCTATGTTCATTGTGTCAAAGTGTTGCCCTGTTGGAATTCTGCCACTCAAATTGTTGTAGGACAAGTTAAAAGTTGAGACATAGTCCAGCAATGTGATTGCTCCAGGAATCTCCCCACTCAAGTTGTTGAAACTGAGGTCTAGTGACTCCAGACCTGACATATTACCAATAGTCTTTGGGATTTCACCAGAAAGCTGATTATGTGATAGACTAAGCATATAGAGTCCCTTTAAAAGGCCTATTTCCGATGGAATGTTTCCTATAAGAGAGTTGCCTGAGAGATCTATGCCACTGAGATACGTGCGCACGACCTCGTGTTGTTGCAATAATCCTTTGCTCACCATGTCTAGCTCGGCCCTTGTATACATGGATGAGATGTCATAACCAAGAATGTTTCCATCCAAAGGTTGAGTTCTCATCATCTTCAAACCATTTAGTCTTCCTGGCACATATCCTGAAAGCTTGTTGCCTAACAAGTCTAAATATTGCAGCTTCTCTAGTTTGTTTATCTCCTGAGGAATTGAATCATTGAAGGAGTTGGATTCTAGTACCAGAATGTGGAGGTATTGGAGATCTCCAATGTATTTGGGTATCCTTCCTCCAAATCTATTACATCCCAGCTTAAGAATTCCCAAAATCTGAAGTTTCCGAATGAAAGATGGAAAAGATCCATTAAACTGGTTGCTAGTAAGGTCAAGATAGCTCAAATGTTCGGCACCCTCTAGTTCATTTGGAATTTCTCCACTAAGTTTATTGCCTCCAAGGTTCAAAAAGATGAGAGAAGTGAAATTTCCTAAACTGGTAGGAACAGTTCCTACCAAACTATTGTTAGAAAGATCAAGGAGCATTAACACACTATTTGAATGATAGAAAGAGAAGGGTATTTGACCGTACAATCTTTTCCTAGAGAATGATAAAAATCTGATTTTTTCAACTGCTAACTGTGCCTGGGTTGATGCCTGGGAAATTGTTCCTGGACAAGTCTATAGCTTATATATCCTTAAGCAAGGTAGGGATTGAACGATATAGAGATAGCAACGAGAACAAAACAACAATATAGCAAATCACAAATAATAAACACAGAGAAAATAACACGTGTGATTTACCCTGGTTCACCCAATATGGGCTATGTCCAGTCGAGTCAATATTATTGCAATATTTCCTTACCTCTCTCGTTTACAATGAATGAATTACCCTATGATTGCTATCACACTCATAACAAGAGAAAAATATGTTTAGATATTAGGTTTAAAGTGACAAAACCTAGTTTTACAAGGATTCCTATTCCTAAGTCTAAAGCCAATAAGGGCAATTCCTCACCTCTCTCGTTTACAATGAATAAATTGCCCGAGGGCACTGCCTCACACCCTGCTCCCGGCCGGCCAGGGACCCCTCGAATGCGTCTACGTAACCCATTAATGCTGAAGCAGTCGACAACTCCAACACTGAATTCATATTGATTATGAACCTGTATGCATTTGGATTGGGTTTCAGAGATCAATAGCAATAACATGAAGTGATTCTGAACAATTAATTCTATGCCAAGTGGTTCACCCAATATGGGCTACGTCTAGCCGAGTCAATATTATTGCAATATTTCCTCACCTCTCTCGTTTACAATGAATGAATTGCCCTATGATTGCTACCACACTCATAACAAGAGAAAAATATGTTTATATACTAGGTTTAAAGTGACAAAACCTAGTTTTACAAGGATTCCTATTCCTAAGTCTAAAGCCAATAAGGGCAATTCCTCACCTCTCTCATTTACAATGAATGAATTGCCTGGGGGCATTGCCCTCACACCTGCTGCCCTGTCAGCGGGACCCCATCGAACGCGTCTATGTAACCCATTAATGCTGAAGTAGTCGACAACTCCAGCACTGAATTCATATTGATTATGAACCTGTATGCATTTGGATTGGCGTTTCAGAGATCAATAGTAGTAACAATAAATTTAGGGGTGAGCATGTCGGTAGAAGCGGAACTCAGGGGTGAGAACCGAAGCTGGAATTCTGGAACCTACACGAAACCAAGACTATGCGGGTAGGTTTCGATTCCAATTTTTTGGAATCGACACTGTGCGCTTTCGGTTTCTATTCTTGTGTGTGGAGGAACCGTAACAGAACGAACTGGAACTAACCCCCGAAAAAAGGGTACCCTGTTTGGAACCTGTTTTGAAACCTGTCTTGGAACCTGTTTTGAACCTGTTTTGGAACCTAGACTGCAATGAAATATTTGTGAAATGTGAATCATGGGGGGTTTCTATTATTTTACATATAAAAAAAAAATTAAAATAGAAAAAGTTAAATTTTTGGAATAACCTAATTAAATAAATATACTAATATAATTATACTGATTACATATAAATTACACCATATTAAAAACTTTAATATATTAATATTAAAGTTTTGATTAATTAAGTGAATGATTGGAATTATGATTCAATTAAAAGTGTTTTAAATTTTTAATGTTATTAAAAGAATTATTTTTGAATAAAATAGTATATTTGATTAAATAATAATATATTTAGTTATTTACTTCAATTATCAAGTTCTAACCATATCTCTAGTAAATTAGCAATTAATTAATTATATAAGATAAATTGATAAACATTAATAAATTTTATTACTAGTTAAATATCATACTTAATCAATTATAACATTATATTATATAATTTTATAATATTACTTAATTGATTTATAATATAATTAATTATAGCATTACATTAATTGATTACTACTTAATTAATTGACTTATAAATTATAACATTTAATATATTACTTAATTAAATAATTAGAAATTTAATTAATTATAGCATTACATTATAGATTTATAGTATAATTACTTAATCAATTATAACATTTCATTATAAACATTAGTACAAACTTAATTAAATGATTAAAAAATTAATTAATTATAATTTTACATTAAAGATTTATAATATGATTACTTAATTCACTATAATATTACATTATAGTATGATTACATAATTAATTATAACATTACATAATTAAATGATTACTTAATTGATTATGATATTATATTATAAATATTAGTAATTACTAATTTACTACATAAACATTAGCACAATACTTAATTAAATTATTAGAAATTTAATTAATTATAATATTACATTATAAATTTATAGTACGATTACGTAATTAACTGTAACATTACATTATAATTAAATAATTACTTAATTAATTATAATATTATATTATAAACAAATTAATTATAATATTATATTAAAGATTTATAGTATGATTACTTAATTTCTTGTAACATTTCAATATTTCATTATAGTATGATTACATAATTAATTATAACATTACATAATTAGATGATTATTTAATTAATTATAACATTATATTATAAACAAATGATTACTTAATTAAATGATTATTTAATTAATTAAATATTACATTATAGTTAAATAATTACTTAAATTATAACATTATTACATTACATTATATTATGATCACTTAATTAATTATAGTATTACATAGTTAAATGATTACTTAATTAGTAGAAATTTATAACATTACATTATATATAATTAAATAATTACTTAATTAATTATAATATTATATTATAAACAAATTAATTATAATATTATATTAAAGATTTATAGTATGATTACTTAACTTCTTGTAACATTTCAATATTTCATTATAGTATGATTACATAATTAATTATAACATTACATAATTAGATGATTATTTAATTAATTATAACATTATATTATGAATATTAATTATAACATTATATTATAAACAAATGATTACTTAATTAAATGATTATTTAATTAATTAAATATTACATTATAGTTAAATAATTACTTAAATTATAACATTATTACATTACATTATATTATGATCACTTAATTAATTATAGTATTACATAGTTAAATGATTACTTAATTAGTAGAAATTTATAACATTACATTATAAATATTAATAATATACTACATTATTATATTACTTAATTAAATGATTAAAAATTTAATTAATTATAATATTCTATTAAAGATCTATAGTCTGATTACTTAATTCACTATAACATTATATTATAATATGGTCATATAATTAATTATAACATTACATAGTTAAATAATTACTTAATTGATTATAAGTTATGACCTTATATTATAAACATTAGTAATTACTAATTTACTACATAAATATTAGCATAATACTTAATTAAATAATTAGAAATTTAATTAATTATAACATTACAGTATAAATTTATAGTACGATTACTTAATTGGTTAATTAATTGTAACATTACATCATAATTAAATGATCACTTAATTAATTATAATATTCTATTATAAATAAAAAATTATAATATTATATTAAAGATTTATAGTATGATTACGTAATTCATTATAATATGATTACATAATTAGTTATAACTTTACATAATCAGATGATTATTTAATTGATTATGACATTATATTATAAACATTAATTATAACATTACATTATAAACAAATGATTGCTTAATTAAATAATCTGAAATTTAATTAATTAAGCATTACATTATAGTTAAATAATTACTCAATTAAATTATAACATTATTGTATTATATTATATTATGATCACTTAATTAATTATAGCATTATATAGTTAAATGATTACATAATTAGTTATGAATTTATACCATTACATTACAAAGATTAGTAATTTACTATATTATTACATTACTTAATTAAATGATTAAAAATTTAATTAATTATAACATTATCTTATATATTTATAGTATGATTACTTAATCAATTATAACATTCCATTATAAACATTAGTATATTAATTAAATAATTAGAAATTTAATTAATTACAATATTAAATTATAGATTTATAGTATGAATACTTAATTCACTATAACATTACATTATAGTATGATCACATAATTAATTATAACATTATATAATTAAATGGTTACTTAATTAATTATGACATTATATTATAAACATTAGTAATTTACTAATTTACACAATACTTAATTAAATGATTAGAATTTTATTAATTTTAACATTACATTATAAATTTATAATATGATTACTTAATTAATTATAGCATTTTATGATAAACAATATTACAATACTTAATTAAATTATTAACAATTTAATTAATTATAATATTACATTATAATTAAATAGTATATTACTTAATTAATTATAACATTACAATTTACATTGTAGTATGATCACTTAATTAATTATAACATTATATAATTAAATGATTACTTAATTAATTATGACATTATATTATAAACATTAAACATAAGTAATAAATTAAATTATTAAAAATTTAATTAATTATAACATTACATTATTGTTAAATAACTACTAAATAATTATAAGTCTTTATAACATTAAATTATAGTATGATCACTTAATTAATTATAACATTACATTATAATTTAATAATTACTTAATTAATTACAATATTACTATATTACATTATAAACATTATTAATTTATAATATTAAATTTATAGGTTATGAGTTACATTGGGCATAAATGAATGAGTAATCAAAATTTATTAGGGGTGTATTTGTAAACTTTTAAGGTATTTTTGTCATTTTTTAAACTAATAGGGGGGTAATTATTTTTTTAGGGTACTCGGGAAATGAACCGGAACCTGCATTTTAGGTTCCGGTTCCTTGAATTGAAGAACCTTCACTGCAGCCTTCGGTTCGGTTCCTTTTTTTGGGAACTCGTATGCGGTTCCTCGCCTCTTCCTCCTGGAAAATACAGGGTACCCTGAACCACTCACCCTAAGTAACATGAAGTGATTCTGAACAATTAATTTCATGCCAAGTGCAGCAGTTTTGGCCTTGCCATGACGACAACCGGTTTGAAGGGTCTGTAAGATGTGATTTCCGCTCTTTCCTGATCATAGCAACAAGTTATGAATGGAAGATTAGAGATCAGGGGAAACAATAAGGAAACATGGATCAGAAGGTTCATGGTTCTAGTAAACACATGTCCTTATTATTGCAAATTTAATTGCTGATTTATAACCATTGATTGGTATCAGCTAAACACTTGGATGAAATTCCTGGAAGTTTCATTTGAAGTTATTACAAAATAACATTTGAATAAGATGAAATCTTACATCGGGCTATGGCATCTTATCATCTAAAGTCAATGAAACTTCTTTTTCATTTCTTTTTCAGGCAGATTGTAAGATTAAAATCAGAGGGGCCTGCTTCAGGGCGGCACATACGATACTAGAATGTCTTTTTCAAAGCATGTCATGCCTATATCTATCCCTTTGAATAATTCAACACATTAAAACAAATATTATAAAGTAGAAGAATGAGCTATAATCTGAATCTTTTGACATGGGTATAAAGAAATATATATCGAGGATAGTCTTACGTGTTATTAGTTAAAAGTAATAAGAACAAGACGCATTTATTAACAGAGAAATAGAAGTGTTCGTCACAAGATAAGAAAAAAAATATCAGCTGTAGAAATTGAAAAGACAAATTAATTATAATAACAAATCCTGGAAAAATTATATTGCACTGCCTTCAGGTGTTTCCTTATATCACATAAACCTCTGTAGTTTGGAAAACATTAAAAAAGAAAAAGTAAATAAAAAAATAACTATCCTTTCTCTTTTAAACGAGAAATTAAATTAACAGATCTTACAAAAATACTTTACAATATTCAACTGCTAAGATAATAGTACTGGTGTAAACATCTGAGAATGCATCTATGCGAAATTATTACTAGTCCTTTTCTGTTATTTTAATCCTGTTTTCGCATGCTTTGGATGATTCCAAATGCAATACGATCGATGGTCATCCAGTAAATGTTCCTCCAGTTGTCCTTCATCAAATAAAGAATCCCAAAAAAACCCCAGAAGCCAACTCCATAGCCAAAAATTACAACTGCATAAAACAACTTTTCCCACCAGGCATCTTCAACTTCAACACTTTCTGAAGTTGAGGAATTGCTTTTACCAGTACAACTGATTCGAAGGGGATCTCCACATAGCAACTCATTGCCAATATATGCCGATCCATCTATGGTCAGAGTTTCGAATTGCTGCCCCGATGGAATTTTCCCACTCAAATTGTTGTAGGACAAGTTGAGCAGCGAAAGATAATCCAGCAACGTGATTTCTGCCGGAATCTCCCCACTTAAATTGTTGAAGCTCAGGTCCAGTGACTCCAAAACAGACATATTTCCAATGCTCTTTGGGATCTCACCATAGAGACAATTATGTGAGAGATTGACCATAGGAAGACCCTCTAAAGTTCCTATTTCAATTGGAATATTTCCTGTCAGACAGTTGTACGAGAGATCAATGCCACTGTGATATGAGCGGACGATTACATAGTGTTGTAACAATCCCTTCATCGTCACAGTTAGCTCTACTGCAGCGAACATGGATGAAATGACAAAACCAAGAATAGAGCCATCCTGAGGTCGGGTTTTCAACATTTTCAAACCATTCAGGTTTTCAGGGATGGGACCTGAAAGTTTGTTACTCGAAAAGTCAACATATTGCAGCTTCTCCAGCTTGGTTATCTCCCAAGGAATTGATCCATTGAAGAAATTCGATTCTAGCACAAGAATATGGAGGTTCTGGAGAGCTCCAATGAACTGTGGGATCCTTCCCTGAAATCTATTAAACCCCAGCTTGAGAACTTCCAAACTCTGAAATTTCTGAATAAAACCTGGAAAACTACCATTAAAAAGGTTGTCAGTAAGGTCAAGGTAACTCAAATTTTTTGCCCCCTCCAGTTCACTTGGAATCTCTCCAATGAGGTTGTTCCCTCCAAGGTTCAGAAAAATGAGAGAGGTGCAATTTCCTAAACTTTTAGGGACTGTTCCTCTCAGACTATTGTTTGAAAGATCAAGTAGCATCAATACATTACCAGAATGACAGAAAGGTAAAGGGATCTGACTATAAAGTTTGTTCCCGGATAATGATAAATATTTAATTTTTGCAACTCCGAGTTGTAATGGTATGTGGCCAGTGAAACTGTTCCCAGACAAGTCTATAACTTCTACATTCTTAATCAGGGAAGGGATATTTCCCTTGAGCTGGTTGTTTGCTAAATTTAATGTCGTCGGTGCCATGAATGACTGTAATTTAATATGTGGTGGGACAACTCCTTGGAGGTTATTGAAAGAGAGATCCAGGTATCCGAGATTTGGTAGATTAAATAGCCAGGGTGGAATTGTTCCTGATAAGTTGTTATAGGCTAAACTTAACATTACTAACTGAGTCATACTAGAAATGAAATCTGGGATGGTTCCTCCTGAAAGACAGACACTTAGGTCCAAAAACTGAGGCCGGAAGTTGGGTGGAAGGAGAGGTTGATCTTCTTTCACAGTCAGCCCACTATCACGCATCATAATCATAATTGGATTTGCGTTCTTGAACAATGATGACAACGACCGGATTGTTCCATTCATTTTATTCTGACTGATTAGAAAAAACTCAAGTCTGGAAAGCTGGCTGATGCAACCTGGTAAATTTCCAGTAAGAAAGTTGTCCGACAAAGAGAGATACTCCAGAGAGGTCATGTTACAGATTGAGGTGGGTATGGTTCCTTCCAAAGAATTCTGCATCATATTCAATGTATTAAGGCATCTCAGATTGGATATCAAAGGCGAGAGGCGACCTGTTATGTTATTAAAAGCAAGCGATAATGTTTCTAATTTTGAAAGGTTCATGAAGGAAGCAGGTATGGGCCCCTGAAGCAAACAATTCCATGCTTGGAAATGGCGTAGTGAAGTGGTGTTGGCCAAAGAGGAAGGTAATGATCCATTAACTAGAGTACTTGAGATATCAAGAATTTCTAGTTTAGGCCAAGGAGCTGCAAACATGGAATGCAAATCGATGGTAACTTCAGAGTTGTTGCGCACAAAAAGTTTTTTCAGTTGAGGAAGGTAAGGGATCGGACCTTGTATGTTTGAGTTTGTGAAGTCAAGTTCCGAAAGGGAAGTAAGATTAACAAACTCGCGTGGAATTGGAGATGACAGAGAATTGAAATCCATTACCAATCCAGAAAGACTGGTCAGGTTGAGAAGTTGCTTTGCAGGAAGTTTACCGAAAATCCTGCAGTTGGACAGCTCAAGTTTCTGGAGATTCGAGAGATAAATTAAAGGCTCAGCCCATTTTGTTGTCTGAGATGTCTTTTTAAGATCAACACCACTCAATTTAAGTTCTCTGAGATTATGCAACCCCAGTAAGAAATTCAAACTTGACAAAGAGAGATTCCCCCCTATAAGGTAACTATAATAAACACCAGATCGAACTTGAACTGTTGAAG